>VUQH01030895.1:0-13752 GCA_015106775.1 Etroplus canarensis | reverse complement strand
TGCATGGTTTTAAAACAAAAAAAAAAAAAAAAAAAAAAAAAAAATGTTTTCACATTGCCTTTTGTGAACCAATTATTACACTGGTCATCCACCTCAAATGCAAAGTACTTCCATCTTAATGCCTTTATTATCAAGGAGTTGGAGCAGAGCTACTGTATTGCAGCAGCTGCAGTAGTCATCATCTTTCATGTGTAATTTTTGCTGTGCTATGTGTGGTTTTTCATGTGCATGTGGGCTTCCTTCTGCTTCTTCAGCGTGTGAGGATGGACCAGAGTGATTGTAGGTGTGTGCCGCCCCTTTAGTTCTGGAAGAATTCCAGTCTTAGTACATACACTGCCTATGGTACTAAATACAAACAAGTATCATTGGATTTTCCGAGATCTACTGGTGGCATGCATTTTTCCATAGTAAAGTCAGCAGTCTGACTTCCATTTGCACCCTCTTTAGGTAACTGCTTTTTTAAATGTATTAGTTATTCGTGTTTTTGACCCATTCTGCACCCCACCCCTACCTGTTTTGAAATTCATCCAGTTTTTGCTAAATTGACTCTTGCATGTCTAGCTGTATACATGTGAAACGGCAAATGCTCATGCAGGATTTATTTCCTGTGAGTTGCACTATATCTATAATTCAGTGTAGTGATATTGAATGATATTTGGTATGTCATTTAACTATGTCAATGTTTCCAGGCTGACAAAATATTACACAACCAAGCCTGTAGGCATATGAGCATGAAATCTTGGCAGCGTGGAAAGAGCGAGTAGGAAATGCTTACTGATAACTCTTACAAACTGGCCATCTGTCAATTAAATAGAGGACATTAATTAAGATGACAAGCTTAATGAATTAAATTAATAAAGGCATTCCAAACTGTTGTCATGCAACCAACAATAGAAGTGCTTAATGGATGCCTTTTTAGGGTTTTCTTCATGATGGATGTGGACAAAATCAAAGCATGCAGAAAGGGAATAAACATTTATGGATTATGAAAGAAACTTCCAAGTGTCGCCAGCCATATTATCAAACAAAAGAGTTCTATAGTTATTTGGGAGCTACATATAACCTCAACTGAGAGTCATGCTTCAGCTTTTATTATGCTTCTGGTTCCTATATTTGTAATTGTCTGTTTTTCATAGTTCACACACCATCTGATGTGTAGTACCTTTTGTATTATACAGTACTGCACATAATTCTTGGTTCACCCCCCATTTTAAAAAAAAAATATTTTTTTAGGACAATGGAAATAGGTGCAAATCATTTAATAAAACGTGCAAAGATAAATAAAAATGCAGTGCATATTGCAAAAACAGTTTTTCCAATTCTAATAAGCTTGAAAGTCAGTATTTGCTTGGTATGACCACCTTATTCTTCATCACAGCTTGAACTCTCTTAGGCAGGCTTCCTTGTAATTTCTTTAAGTGGTCTTCATTAATAGTTCTTCATGCTTCTTGAAGAGCATTCAGAAGCTCTTTTTTGATGTTGGCAAGATGATCCCACACTGATTCAGTGATACTGATATGTCCATCCATCACTCTGTAAGACCTGTTTCCACTGGTTTTCAGTCCAGTTCTTGTGTTCTTGGAATGCTTCAGCCTTTTCTCCCTGTTTCCCTTCGTTAAGAATTACTTCTTGAAAGCCACCACTCCACTGAGACTATTTCTGATGAGGCTTCAGCACATAGTTTCTAAATGAACTGAAGGCCAGATGCATCTCTCAGGTCCAGTGTCAAATCTTTGCTGGATTTTTTTTACTATTTCTTAAGGACATGTTTTTTTTGGATAATGTTCATCTACTCTAGATAGTTATGTATGCATGCATTTATTTGTTTGTTGGTTGGTTGGTTTGTTCATTTGTTTTAGGCCTGTGTCTTCTTCTTTTGTCCTTCACTTGTCCAGTTTCCTTAAATATTTTAAGGACACACTGCCATGCTGAGATATAAGTTTTTGGCTATTAACTCTTAACTGTATTATCTTTGATATTTTTCTCAGATTGACCTAAAGACATAGAACAAAAGATGTGTTTTTGCAACAGGCTGCTAGTAAAAAAGTTTGCAAAGATACAATTTAAAATTGGTTATTTGATGAGTTGTCTATTATGTGTAGACACAGCACATCCCTTGTATTAGGTCTCTTTTTTAGCATTTCAATGATTCATAGATCAGTGTTAAGTGGTTTAACAAAGAATTTTCTCTGAAAATCATCAGGTACAAAAACTGGACTAAAAATAAGTGAAAAAGCAACCAATGTCCCAAGAAAAACTTTGAAAGACCTTTAGAAAGCCTGGAGAAATACTTCTCGAGACCACTTTAAAAAATGACAACTGAACCTGGCTCCCTGGAAGCAAATTTTTAAAGAAATGAGGCTTGAGTCTTTTGCACATTACTCTAGATACGGCCTGATTCATGGTTCACTGCAAACAGGGAGAAATATTTGTCTGTGTGTTTGAAATCTCTGAAGTAATAGAGTAATTGATTTTTCTATATATACACTGTAGGAAATCACCAGGGTTGCTTGTATGAAGAGTGGAAAGAGTAATGTTCGTCAGTAATGCTGGGCACCATATTAAGAGCTTTGTTGATGTTTAATTGTGAAAAGCTGGTACAAATAACAAATCTATGCTTAATTATTAAGCAAATCAACAACAAGAACAACAAACCTGCTGGAATTTGTGTGATGTGTTTGTCTCGCCACAGGGGAATATGCCATTATGTATTTTTTAATCCTTCTCTCACAGCAGCCAGCCCTTTATTCTTCACACCTATTTCTCAGGATTGATTTATCAGCACACAATGCTTCATTTGCACATCTGCCCACTCTGAAGTCCCTTGAAATGCTATTCAAAATATTTAATCAAAACCCAACCAATAGAAAATGAGGGGGGAAAAGGACTGGTGAACTGAACCTAACACTATGTGGCTTATCTTTAATCTTAAAGGTCATAAATGAACTGAGGACCCAAAGCAACAAGAATAGGAGATTCCCCTGACTTTGACACTCACATAAAGAGACATAAGTGCCGAGAGGGAGGGAGGGAGTGTTGAGCCTAAGCCTGCTCTCCCTGCTTTGCCTTTGTGAAGAAGTGGAGACACTGTGAAGAGCTTACAGCTTGAGCCATGTTGAGAGAAGACTGAAAAATTCAGAGCGACAAAAAGGCATTTTGACCCCTAACATAGCGTGAGCTTGAGCCATTATCTTTCTCACTTCATCACAGGCATCAGCTTATGATCCTGCTCTCCTTGGTCTCTCAGCAGAATGTATCCAAATGTTAATGGTCTTGGCTCCTTAGTAGTGGCAAATGAGGGAGAGAGTATTGTCACTGGCTCAACCAGTATCTAAAGTGAAAGGCCAAGCCTTTGCCCCAGCTTTAAGCAGGGCAAATGACTCCTAGGGGAAAGTAAAACTATCTATGTACATGTTGAATAAAAAGCTCATGACATATTCAAATATCATGCTGGTATAATGCAAATTAGATTCAACAACAAAAGAAGCGATTGTACGGACAAGTTTGGTCAGCAGAAATTCGTATTAGTTTAATATTTGCAGTTGAAAACATAATGACTTTTCAGTTTTTTAAAGTTATATGCTTTCACATAAAACCACATAGTGCAGTAGATAGAACCAAAGTGTGGAGACTGGACATAGCAAGTTCATTTATTCATTTAGTTTATCTGACACACAGTATAAAAAGTGCAAAATGTTTTCTTTACAGTTAATAAAACTGACTAAAGAAGCATTTTTTGCAAATAGAAAATATTTGATAAGTGTGACTACTGGGATTCTTCCCTGAAAAATGAGCCAATATATTTTTCCTCCTTTTTTTGCTTGTTTAATTAGCTAATTGACTCTATTAGCTAACTGACTGTTTTAGAACTAATATTTTATGTGCTTATTATTTAGTTGCATTGTAACCGTTGCTGATTGTTCTCTTGCCTCCACTATAATCTAAACAAAGGCAAATTAAAATAAATGTTGTCCTCTCTGTCCATGTTTAAAGAGAAAATGATTTAAAAAAATAAATTAGTGCCTTTTCTTGTATAGGAAATCATTACTCATCATCCATGTTCATTATCATTATTTGAAGTATTATCATGGGTTCTGAAAAACATGGCAATGAGACATTGGTAAAAAGGACACGTAAGCCTCAGATAAGTGACTTTCTCACAGCTATCCATTTAACGTGAATCATTTCAACAAAGTCTGGCCAGTGATCTATTTTTGGCTGTGTTCAAATTGAAAAATGCAGATGAGGCATCATTAAAGACTTGTCTATGATGAAATTGTCTCTCGTGCCCAGTGTGTAATTCTTCCTCCATTTGTCCAATTTGAGAGGAAAAATGGGCTTCATCAAGCAAACTGTGGTGAGAAAAGTCCTCCTACACAATGTAACCAGCATGTGTCCATTGTTTGCCATGTCATATGTTAAACATAGTATTTAATAAAATACATCTAGCAGTTTGAAGCAGTCTTTAAAATATATATATCTCCATGTGTCCAAGTAGTCACATCACTATGAGGGTTGGATTACAAATAAAAATATGTTTATGAGTGAAGTGGAATTTTAAAGGTGCTAATTGTAACTTTAAAGTGCCAAAATTCATTACAAATTTCACCACTACATGAGACCGTTTTATCAGAAAGCATTCGTGTAGTTGCTCTGTATTAAGAAACAAGGAAATGCAAAAGCTGGCCTGAGATCGGGGTGGTGCAGTGGTTAGCACTCTTAAAGGTTCTGGGTTCAAACTGCCTGCTCAGCTGGGATGTTTCTGTGAAGTTTGTATGTTTTCCCAAAGTACAAAGACTGCTGGTAAAATCTCTCTCTTCATGTTGGTTGTCTGGTACACTCTCTGCTGTCTCTTTCTGTCTCCCCCACTGTGTTTGCAAAGAGGTGGAGAGCAACTGCTACACCTACTGTATGCACTTATTTTATTTGTGCCACACAGTATCATAGTGAGTGGAATGCACGCTGTTAATCGACTGCAACATTTCACCATCCATGCAGCCAAATGTGACTTCTGTCTGGGAGTTGGTTCTCATTGTGATATAGTAAAAGTCCATTTCCAGGTGCTTCAGGTACTGTTTACTGTCTGATTCATTGTTTCTCCATCGGCATTTCTTGTTCTTCATTGACGGACTCAGGGCACACTTGACGTGACACTGACTTGCTACACCATCTAGTGGAAGAAATTGGTATTACATAAATGGCCAGGCTGGACTTCCATTTAACTTCTTTTCAGTTTCAAAAACCAGATACAAAGATGTTTTAGACCTAACAACATTCTGGTAGTCTTTCTGCATTCTACTGATAGCATTAACACCATTAATTAATTCTGGAAGTCTATAAATTATTTTATTTTTAAAATGAGTGCATTTAAATACTTTTTTGTGAGCTAGGGACAGCCTTTTATACTAGCATGGGGAACTTAGAACAAACTGGTCCTTGCATCTACATGCTGCTTCCATAAGTTACTGAGAAACATTATTATTCATTAGCAATATTTTTTTCTGGCTCCTGCAGTGAATGAAACTCCAGAATTCTCTGTCCTATACTTTTGTGTTTTTTGTCTCTATCTCCTGTTCCATTCTTACCAGGGGGATATTTTGTTTTTTGTGAAAAACACAGCCTGCTCCTGCAGAAAATATAATGCAATAATTTTGTCTAATCAGGAAAGTTGTGGTTTAAACAGTTAAACTTGAGCACAAAACTATGAGGTTGAGAACAACACCAGATTTGGATGATACTGTAAATCTGTGAAGCTTTATCACTATGAGCAGGGGTCAGCATCCTTTACTATCAAAAGATTTTTTACCACAAAAGGACAAAAATGGACTTGCAAATCATATTTGAGTCTTATAATAGTGGTATCACAGCTTATTAAATATAAAATACATTTATGATAACAGTAAACAACTACAATCTTTACAGTACCACACCACTACCCAGTGGGTTGTTTATGATTATTTGGTAATTTAACTTTGGTAATTTGGCAAATCAAATTTTCACTTGTATTTACAAAAAAAAAAAATATTCACCTTCAGCTGCTCCCTCATATTTTCCCCAAGGGCTGCCAGTGGACTGATATGCAACAGTAATTTGGTAGAAGTTGGGCCGAATGCACTTCCTGACACAACCCTCCAATGGTGGGAGGGACTTGTGTCCCCACCTGGAATTAAACCAGGGACCTTTCATTTGTAAGGCAAATGTGTGAACCACTAAATAATAGAAAGCTGAACAATGTAACATGTTTGGGTCTTCTTTGAAACAGTTGTTTAAAGCTCTACAGGCCACTTTACGTATTACCCATGTTTGTGCAAATGGACTGAATATAGAATAGCCTACTTTAATATTAAATAAAACATATAGCAGCCTAATAGCAAAAGTAAGCAAAAAAGAAAACAAAGGACAGTTTAAGCTTAATTTAGATTAGAGTTCAGCCACAAATCAAGCATACTGGTAAGCCAGCATTGTTGACAGTAAAAGCAAGCACGCATTGTTAAATTTTCTGTTTTTCACCATTACGCTTCTTGTTTTAAAAAATTTATTAGCTCAGGGGACACAGGACTAACCATTTATGCTTATGCATCCATGGTAATCACTACTACTAAGATTCAGTAAAATTAAGACATTCATATTTTAATTAACAAAATATTACTTTTTGTAGGCTGTGTATATTTACAATTAAATAATATCAAGAATCATGTAGCTACATGTGACTCTGGAGTCACAGGTTTGAGACCCCTGTCTACTGTATGTGTCACTCCTTTTATACCACTTTCATATATTCATTTGAATTTGTTACAATAAAAACAATTCCAAGACTTCTACAAAATACAAGTCAGTCCCAATGTCTGCTTCACTAAACATAAATTACTCAACCATTTAAAATGAATCCTTTTAACTGACTGTTTCCTTTGCCACACGAAGCATATTGAAGATGTAGTGAAACTTGTAAAATGTCATTTGTAATGTCAACGTTATGAATGTTCAACTGAGCTAAAATCTCTTGGCTTTTACATATGCAAACCTTACATAAGCTTTCATAATATGCCCATGTAGCATACTTCCCAAACAGAGGATTTGCATCAATGTCAAAATAAATTTTCAGTTGTCGGATTGCTTTCATAGAAAAAAGGAAAAATAGTAAAACATCTCTTTTGGGATTTGCATTGAAAATATGTATTGTGGACCTGAGTAGAAGACATTGTCTTGGCTATATCACACAGTTGCTAATGCTGTTCTCATTTTCTTTTCTTAACTTGTGTTCACAATTCAAGTGCAACGGATTAGCTGCTGCCAGTCCATGCTGAGTTAATTAATGTCATTGAAGAGGATGGATAAGCTCTGAACAAGTCAATGACAGCACAGAATGTTGAAACAGACTTGCTTTGTTCAACTTTTGTTATTTTTGGCATGTGATGGATCAAGAAAAATATTTTGGAAGATATTTTATATTTTAATTACCAGCTGTGCTATTATTTTCACCTTGTTTGTCTCACCTCTGTCTGTGTGTGTGTCATAACAAAATCAGACACTTGCTGATTCTCTATCGATAGACTGTGTGAACAAGATAGCATGAAACCGTGCAAGATCAACTCAGGAAACTTTGCAGGTATGCAGCTGACATCAAAGTAAGGTTTGACAATGGGGGTGGTTTTATTGAACTTATTGCTGTTGCAACAAGATAGTTTCAATTTTTGTGTTTTCTTAGGCACATGTTGATCTGGAAATACAAACAAAAACAGGTAAAGGCAGAAAATCAAGTAATCCTTCAAGAACTGTGCATCTTAAGTATTGCTCAATTTCATATCAGAGAAAAAAATGTACCGGCTGCTTTAATTTCGCTCCTGTCTGTAGTGTCCAAGAAAACATCAAAATAGATCATATTTAGTCAATCAGCAATATGTGTGATGAAAACATGCTCAGATCCTTGTTTCTTTAAATTGAATTCAAATGTTTATCTGAAGTCATCTGAGTTAGAAAGTTCAAGTGGGAAGTTCATGCACTTTTCCAGGGAAGCACAAAGAAGGAACTTTAGACTAAAATATTTACTTTGGAAAAGTGCTGCCCTGTTGAGCTTCAGCAGGGAATTCTTACTCAAAACACATTAACTCTTATAGATATATGCTTGATTAAACTAACTGGATAACTGAGCCCTCTTATTAACCCCCAGTTTGTTTTTGTTTTTTTGTACAGAACATGAACTTAGGTTATTCTGTTGCTTATAACTCAGGTGCATTGGGGAGATGATTAAAGGCAGTACAATCAAGGGGGGGGAATGCACAGCAAGAAAACCTGTTTCAGTATTTAAATCAGTGCCTGTCAATATTTTTAGAACATTAATATAACCATTTTTTTCATCAATGAAATAGCAACCTTTAACAGCAGAGGTGGTCTTGAGTTGCTTTGTTTATTAGAAAATGCTGCATACATTTTCTTTGCTATGCAGATGATACCCAGCTATATTTATCCATGAAGCCAGATGACACAAATCAATTAGTTAAACTACAGACATGTCTTAAAGCCATAAAGAACTGGGGTCTGTAATCTTCTACTTTTAAATTCAGAAGAAACTGAGGTTACTACATTTGGCCCTAAAAACCTCAGAACTACTTTTTCTAACCAGATGCTTATTCTGGATGGCATTACTTTGGCCTCCAGTGACACTGTGAGAAATCTTGGAGTCATTTTTGATCAGGATATGTCCTTTGATGCTCACATTAAATAAATGTGTAGGACTGCCTTTTATCATCTCTGCAATATTTAATTATGAAATTAGAAACATCCTGTCTCAGGATGCTGAAAAACTAGTTCATGCATTTATAACTTCTAGGTTTGATTCATTGCTATCTAGCTGTCCTAAAAGCTCTCTAAAAAGCCTTGAGTTGATCCAAAATGCTGCAGATCATACTTCCCCTAAATTGGCTTCTCTTCATTGGCTTCCTGTTAAATCCAGAATTGAATTTAAAATCCTTCTACTTACTTACAAAGTCTTAAACCATCAGGCAACATCTTATCTTAAAGACCTCACTGTACCATGTTTTCCCAACAGAGCAGTTCACTCTCAGAGTGCAGGCCTACTTGTGGTTCCTAAAATTTTTAAAAATAGAACGAGGAGGCAGAGCCTGCTGCTATCAGGCCCCTCTCCTGTGGAACCAGCTCCCAGTTTGTATTTGGGGGATAGACACTATCTCTACATTTAAAACTTTCCTTTTTGTTGAATGTCATAGTTTTGGCTTAGTTATGCTGCAATAGGTTTAGGCTGCTGGGGGGCTTCTTATGATGTTCTGGGCATTTCCACCCACCTCATTTTTGCCTTGTCTCTCCCATTATCTGTATCTCTCTTTGTTCTCCTTACTCTCTTCTCTTTCTCCTCACCCCAACCAGTCAAGGCAGATGGCTGCCTTGGGCCTGGCTCAGGTCCCTTCCTGCTAAAGGAGAGTTCTTCCTTCCCACAGTTGCTGAGTGCTTGCTCATAGGGTATTAGCTGATTGTTGGGATTTTCTCTCTAACACTGTAGGATCTTTACCTCACAGTGTAAAGTGCTTTGAGGCAGCTTTTCTTGTGAATTGGCACTATATTAATAAAATTGAACTGAATTTGGAAGGCACTCAGTTACAAGCCCTCAAGTTCAATGACTTTTATCTCATCTGGCCATCCACAATTCACAAGAATTGCTTTCCTCCCCAGCGTATTGGGCAGATTTTCATGAAACTTGCATATGTCATGCAATCACCTAATGTGTCTTCAACCAAACTGAGCTCAAAGTCAAGGTCGTATTTGTCATTTTATGGGTGCTCCTAGGAGTATTTATCTAGGTTGCTAGGTTCATAAAATGTGCTCTTTCTTATACTCTTCTTCCATCTACATGTAAATGCTATCATTAGGTCTATTTCAAGAACTAGGGTTGTTGTTCTTGATATGACTGTTTACAAACCTCATTGACTTCTCCATGGATTTTAATTGTCATCATTGTGCAATACAGCCAATCAATGGCAAGAAAACCTATAGCTTTCTTTCTCTATGTCACATATTACAGTAACCTGCCGATTGTGATAGGTCATGAGCTACATTGTCATTGATATACAGTACTGGTTGTTTGATTGTGTTAAGCTAAAGAGAAAGTTACAACTACAAAAGAAAGTTAGATTTTTTTTAACTCTTTTAATAAACCTAATCATGTCTTAAGGGGCATATTAACAAGTTCAATTTCAATATCAATCAATATTTTCAAAAGAGATATTATGACACTTAAAGCCTGAAGAGCTACATGTGAAAAGATCAGTCTATATTATAATAAAGTCAGCAGTGTTATAATACAGTGTGTAGTGTCCAAAATCCTTGTACTTTACTTGAAGAGTATGTGATAAGCATTTGAAGGTCAATATGAAGTTTCATCCTTTTCACCCTTTATTCACTCACTGAGTTTCTTAGTTGATGGACCATGACAAAAGACACTAAGAAGATGCTGTGGCATGGCCATGTCTGTTATCAAGAATCATAGCTTGATAAGGCATTTCTTTTTCTACTTGGACATTTTTGATAGACACAGTTACCCCTTTAACAGAATCTGCATGTTGTCTTGCAGAACTCACAAGAAAAGCAGACTTGCAAAAAAGGTTGCACTGGGGCAGATTCATGGCCCCAGACCCTTCTGGCATTTCTGCATAAGCGCCTTTTAAAAGACAATTTTTACTGCGTTTCTGCTCCATTATACAGTTTACAGGGAAAGGAGACAAAACGATAAGAGGCAGAGAGAGCATGACATGCAACAAAGGTCTCAGACAGGATTCAAATTGAAGATGTTATAACTGCACATCGCCAGGACTTTAGGCAACTGATTTGCAAAGCAGCCAAGAAGTGACCTCTTAATCTAAATTTACCCCTGCCAATTTTTGCATAACATTGCCAAGTTCCATGTTTATTTAGATTGACATTCATTATGCATGTTGCCTATTATTTTGTAATCCTTTTAATGATATTGTCTTCATGGGATCATACAAGTAACTATGCCCTACAGTAAGTTTGGAGCTTTCAACATTGGGACAGTTTAGCCTTGATAGCAGGCTTTAACTACTCGTTTTTTGCTATAGCAGCCAAGATAATGACCTGAAATTTATTTATTATCTTTTTCCCTCAGATATTCAAGTAACATACTTACTGACTTTTCAGCCTCAAAAAGTTCCTTTACAAGTACAATCAAATATTATACTTTTTACCCTTTTTTTACTGCTTCTAGGTTAGATTTTGGATTTAGTTTGTGCAAACATGGAATAATGTTATAGCCTTTTTTAGCAGCTGAATGCCTCCATAGTGTAGTGATTTACATGTTCACCTTGCAAGCAAAATGTCCATGGTTTGAGTCCATCTGGAGACACAAACCCTTTCACATTGAGAAGGTTGCTTCAGGAAATCTTAGAAAATCTGTACGAAATTACCTATGTGGATTAATTTGCAGCTGAAGGTGCTTCTTTCAATAGCTGACAAATTCACACTGGAGCAGCTTGCAGCTAGGGTGAGAATTAGTACCCCAACTTCTGAGACCAAGGTTCTTAGCCAGAAAAGGGTGGTGTGCCCATTCTGAGTCAGGAATGAGTTGCTGCCCCGAGTGAAGTAGTTTAAGTATGTTGGGGTCTTGTTCACAAGCAAGGGGAGATTGATAGATTCATTTGTGAGTAGCAGTCTGCTATGTTGAAGAAAGACCTGAGTGTGAAAGTAAAGCGTTCCATTTACTGGTCAACCTGTGTTCCTACCCTCAAATATGGTTACAAACGTTGGTTAGTCACCAAAAGAATTACATCAGAGATACACGTGACAAAAATGAGTTTCCTGTGAAGGCTGTCTAGGCTCAGCCTTAGAGATAAGGTGAGGAACTCGGTCATTGGGGAGGGGCTCAGAGTACAACTGCTACTCCTCCACACTGAAAGGAGCCAGTTAATGTGCTTTGGGCATCTGACCAGGATGCCTCTGGGACCCTCCTTGGTCAGGTGTGTTGGACATGAGGAGGCCCCAGGACACACCAAGGACAACATTGTCCGCTGGTTCGGGAACACCTTGGCATCCACCTGGAAGAACAAGAGTATGTGGGTGGGGAGAGGGAGGCTCTTCTAAGACTTGCCCCTGTAACTCAGACCTAGATAAGTGACAGAAAATAAATGGATGGATGGATGGATGGATAGATGGATGAATTAGTTAAATACACCAAGCATGAAAGTAGCAGAAACCAGCATTGCCCTGATATACATTGAAAATTCATATAAAAGAGAGAGAGATGCAATGCAAAAAAGTGCCATCAGTGCCAAATTAGATTTGTACGCTCTTCAGATCACTACATATGTCCCTGATATAAATAACAAACAAAAGAAAACCCAGTTTAGAACCTCGAGATACACAGTGAGAGACATTAAGAAATGTTGATATCATTCTGTTTCTTTTCTTAGTCTGTGAGCTTTTAGAAAGATAGATCAAGATGAGTAGTTATAATAAGTAGTAGTTATAAAGCAATGTACTGTATCATTAAACTGATTAATTATACAGTATGCTGTACAGTATATTGCTTTATAATATACTACTGTGAAGCATTTTCAGCAATGAAAATGCTTGACAGACATGAACACAAATGAATCTTTAGAATATGTTTTATTCTTCCAAATTAAATGTGCTCTAAGTTTTTGCCATTAAAAGGAATAGAGAGTGATGTTTTGATGTGTGGCTTAGTGTTTGGTTTGTATGTGTTTCATTTGTTTTTGTATAAAAACAACACATAATCTTTAACTTACAGAATGGTGGTGGTGGTGGTTAACCATCAAGAAATATGGCAATACACAAGAGCAGACAAGAGAAGAAGATAGGTAGCAAATGTGGATTTTAAAAATGCAACTTTGGGAAACTTAATCTAAGATTTGTATGCATTTTATGAGTAACACACACAGTACATTTAACTTGGTTTACAAGGAAAAACACAAGATAGTATTAAATGTTTAGGTGAACCTCTCATGAAATCCTATACAATACATGTATGTGGGTTACTAGAGTTAAATCTAATCCAGCCAATAAGTGTGACCATAATCTTTCCATTTAGAAATAAGTCGGTATAATCCTGTTTCATCCGCAATTAAATGCAGCAAATGATGCCCATATCTTACCTCACTGTTATGCAAATGGAGCTAAAAAGTGCATTTTCATCAGCATTAAAGCTGCAAGAGATGACTTTTTTATGCTATTAATATTCATGGACAAGTATGCCTATTGCAAAAGATTACAGAAATGAATGATGAACCCATTTGGAAATGTCCCTTAGCTTAGGGTAAAGTGGCTTCCCCCAGCAAAAATAATCAAATAGTAGTTTGCTCTTCACACAAGCTTTCTGAGAAAACTTCCATTGCGATTTACACAAGTGAAAAAGATACTGAGCCAGCAGAGTACATCATAAAGAGCTGGCCACTTTTTCAATGCAGAAATGTACTGTGAGACAGGGTCAAGCTGAAAGAGAATCGAGTACATTAAGCATGTTAACAGATGGCAAAGCTTGAGAGGCCAGGTACCAGGAGCACAGCAACAACCCTTTTGATTGACGGTTTCACTGAAATAGCACAATAAATAGAAGCTGAACTGTGCCAATAGAAAGGCAGGGAGAAATGATTTTGTTTCATGTGTAACCACTGGATTTGGATTTAAAAACATGTTGTACTTCACTGGTGTTTCTTCTTCTTTCTTTTCTAGGAAGTAATTTCAAACATATAATATGAAGAGAGAGAG
>VUQH01030887.1:0-18576 GCA_015106775.1 Etroplus canarensis | reverse complement strand
CTACCTGTCTGCTCTGGCAAAAAATAAATAAATAAAGAAATATATCAACAAGGGGAGCCTATAGAGTTTATAGAACTCCTTTTGGCAAATCAAATGTGTTTGGCACAATAAAGCATTCAGACGATGGTTCTGCTTGCTAATGCTGCCAGACAGGACAGGTTTAAAAAAAAAAAAAAAAGAGGAGCACAGTTATGATTCTGATTATCTTTCAACAGATGGGCAGTGGAGACCGGCGCAGCAGTCAAACCCCCCCATTTCATCAAGATGGTACACCTACTCCTAGTGACAGAGAGGTGAGCATGGTGTCAGTCCATGATATGTTCATTGATATATGTATATTTGTGTTCAGAACACAGCTTGCAGAGGTGTCCTATTCTCTCCCCAATTTATAAAGAATGTTTCTAACAGTCTGAAAAATCTGTCATTTGTGCTTTTTTATGTGTAATGCTCCCTTTGTAACATTCCAGTGCATTTTTGATTGCTAAGCCAAGGGAAAAATGAATCAGTGACAAAGTAGTCCTGGCAGTTTTCAGAGTGTAGACTGTTAATTTTCACTACCAAATGTCTCTGCTCAGATTAGTTAAAATAATTTTAAAAAATCTACACCTATTGAACCCTGGACTCCTATGCATACTGCAGTGCATATTGTAACTAACACTAGAGGGTCTTTATAATTTGATGAGAACATATGAGCCAGACTAACACTGTGATGATTAATGTTGCAAAGCAGTCAACATTTTGATCCCATAGATATGGTATTTAAGTTTCCCTCAATTGAACTGCTCAGTTTTATTTTGATGTTTAATTTTCAAAAAGCATTTGTCCAGCTCTTATAAAGACATGTATGCAAAGTAAATGAGGCATCAGTGTCTGAAGTCACATATTACTATTACCATTATATTGAAACATTATTCTACAGAAACTGCTCACCCAAGTGAGATTCTTATTTGGAAACAATGGGAGGGGAGTCTTAATGGTGGTGAGCGGACCATGTTTCAGCCTGTGTATGAATAATTGATGTATCCTCCTCAGTGTTTTTATATCTCCTTTGACTAGTTGCCATGTTTTTCCACAATAGATATTGGCAAATCAAATTAGCGCAAGACTTTGCTTCATTAGAAAGAGGTACAGGGGCAGAGAGGTACTGACAGTGACTGTAAAATCAGTTCAAGAGATTAGATTTGAATGTTTACAGTCTTGGCTGTTTAATCTTCAAATTAAAAAATAATCTTAATTACTTTTTCCAGACAAGTTTTCTGCATTTCAACACTGCAGATCCTGCACTGGAGTAGGGGCAGCATCCCTTTTGAGCAGGTTTCTGTATACTACGCTCCCCTGACACCTTTGGAAGCACAGATGTGTTGTTGTAATGTGGCTCATGTGACCTCAGTGTAGAACCTTCTTGTTGCATTGCAGCATCTTTTCTTTACCTCATGAATCTGTAACACTTTGACATCTCAAAGTGTTTATTCGATAACTGGAAACAGATTTAGCCTCTTTGATTAAATTCATGAAGACTGCATGCAGAGATGTCAAACTGTTACTCATGACATTAATGTTGATTGTTTCACTTTGCATTTTTCTGATTTTTCTTCCAATTCATGGAGTGTCTCTCCCTCTATCTCACTCTCTGCTTTCTCTTTTCCATCCATCTCAGTCTCTCTCAGCCAACCTGTTCTGGTCAGGCTGGCTAGCCACTCCCTTCAGCGCTACTTCACACTCATGGTGTTGTTTTTCTCATTGCTCTCTGTGTTCCTCTCCTTTCCCCACCTTTTGTCCCGTTACTGCACTGACGGGGTCAGATGCTGGCCGGGATGATAGCAGAGCCCGCTTTTCTCTCTGAGTATACTATCTTTGCTCTGGACCATTCAAAACGACCCAAAACGGCCCAGGTAGCCAGTGTGGTGAGTTTGTCCTCACTTCCTGCCTATTTCTCCTCATCTTTCTCCTCCTTCTTCTGCTCCTCTTATCCCGTTCCTTCCTTCCTTCCGTATTCCACGCCTTTGGGGATTCGGTAGAAGACTGTGGCCCAAGTAGGGACAGCTTGTTCCCTGCTCTCTGTCTCCTGTTTGCTTTGGATTTAGTAACAAGAAGGCATCTCATATGTAGGCTAATGTTGCATCTAACGTTGCATCTGGGACTTGTGGTTTACATTGTAGGATAAAAGCTTCTGTGCTTTCCTCCGTATGTTTGTTTATTGTCCCACCTTTCCATTATTATGATCTATCAAAGAAATGAATAGTACCCGTTTGTTCCTTAGTTGCTTGCCTGAGAGACCTTCATAGACCCTCATAGAGCCTTATAGACCCTTAAAGACCTTTAGCATCCTGCTTTGTTCCCTGATGACCTTTGTTCCTTCTCCTCACAAGTCTGTTTCTTTGGAGAGTTGACATTTTGCTTTACGGGACAGGTTTTTGACAACTTAAAATGGACAGTTTTGTGTAACTCTTCCAAGTAAACAAACACACCGGAGCACCTTTACGGATTGGCCATTTCTTTATCTAAGGTATATTTGATGTAACACACAATAGTTTGTGTTTTACCAAACATATAATTTCTAATTAATTGCTATTAAAAAAGGTAAACTAGTACTTTTTCAGAAGCCTGTGATTGACATTGACACTGTCACTGTAAGTGCCATTAGTAAAGACATACAGTTAATGTGGATATAAGTGTTTGATAGTCCATCCATATTAAGACAGATATATTTGTACACACAGCTTTTCAAAACAGCCACTTGTCTTTATATGTCTGCTTTGTAAACATGTACAGAGCTTTTGCAAAAACACAGTGCCAGCTCAGTATGAGGGTCACGCAGCAGTAAAGTCAGAAGACATTGCTTAGCTGTCTCCAACTCTGCTTGTTCATTTTAAATCCTAGTATACCCTAATGCACACAACCTGGATTATTGTGGATTTTGTGAGATGATGTTGTGATTATAGAATAAGAACATTATCACGACAGCACAGCAAGATGTTGTGGTTTTGTGCCAGTTATCTGAAAAGGGCTGGGGCAGACTATTGTATTAATTTGTCCACCAGACTGAGGTGTAACTGGGTATAAATCAGCAGACTATCTGGCTGTGTTTATTGCCCAAGTGGGTCTGTTGCCATATTGCAAGTATTTTGAATTTATCAACAGTGTCTTGACTGTGAAAAAGTGATTTATTTGGTTTATTTCTCTGTTGTGAGATGTTGCAAAGAGGACAAAGCCTCAATCTCTTCTGCCCCTTTATTACATCTAGGCTAACTTTTGCTGACTAAGATATGCTGTAGTCAGCAAGGTAGACTTTGACCTCTTTCTCTTCCATTTATTTAACCTCCTGTTTTAATATTTACAGGAGAGGTTATTTAAAAGTCATAGCGTCTAAAGATCTTTAAATTTCTGGCCTATAGTGTGAAGAGGTTTGATGTGCTGCAGCCACAGATACAGTCAACTTAAATCCACTGCAGCCTCCTCAACATTGTCCAACAACATCACATCTTAATGTGATTTTGATTTTTTTTAATACCATGATAAATATTCCGTCAAACATGAATTTAAAAAAAAAAACATTTATACATATTTTACTTTTTCTACTAGCTATGTTTGTTTATTGACGGTAAGCCTATGTCAGAGAATTTTGTTTTTTCTTTGTGTTTGTGCTGATGCTTTGTCAAGTTAGTGATAGTAACTACTGTGAGTCACAGCATTTTGGTTTCTCCCTGTGAGAATTTGGTTGAGTAGTATTTGTTCTTGCACTCTTAAAATAGAGGCAGTCAAGTGCCTGGATTTGTTTGGTTCACGGTTGGTGTACTGTTCCACAGTAATTATCCATGAGTCATTGTCCAGTTTTTAACATGACTGAAAATAGCTAGGCCCAGTAACATGCTGGGTTAGGTAGTGAAAGTCAATGAAATAAATACCTCAGTGTACCTTTTAACAAGTGGAGTTTTCTTGTAAACAAATTAGTTATGTCTGGGAGAGTAACAGTAAATAATGTTTTCTGTGTCCTTGAGGTTAGAAAATAAAACATTAGTGAAGCTAATTCTTCTCAAAAGATTCAGGCTGCAGTGTTTGCATCTGTTTGCATACTGACAAACTTCTTCACTACTTTTGCCATCTCCTTGCTTTTTACCCAGATGTTTATGCGTCCTCATGCAGATGTACAAGCACAAAATAAATACTATTACCCATTGATCTGTTAGTGTGAGCTGTAGTGAGAGTAGGGAGGGGGTGGAAGAGAGTCTGCAAAGGTGGAAGATTGCACTGGAGAGAAGAAGAATGAAAGTCAGTATAAGCAAGACAGAGTACGTGTGTGAATGAGAGGGAGGCAGGTGAAATGGTGACGATGCAAGGAGTAGAGGCGGTGAAGGTGGATGAGTCTAAGTACTTGGGATCAACCATCCAAAGCAATGGACAGAACACAAGAGAAGTGAAGAAGAGAGTGCAGGCAGGGTGGAGTGGGTGGAGACGAGTGTCATGGGTGCTTTGTGACAGAAGGATAGCAGCAAGAGTGAAAGGGAAGGTTTACAAGATTGCAGTGAGACCTGCTATGATGTATGGTTTGGAGACGGTGGCACTGACAAAAAGACAGGAAGCAGAGCTGGAGGTGGCAGAATTAAAGATGTTGAGATTTTCACTGGGAGTGACCATGATGGACAGGATTAGAAATGAGTACATCAGAGGGACAGCTCAGGTTGAGAAGTTTGGAGACAAAGTCAGAGAGGCAAGGCTGAGATGGTTTGGACATGTTCAGAGGAAGGATAGTGGCTACAGTAGACAGAGGATGTTGAGGATGGAGCTGCCAGGCAGGAGGAGAAGAGGAGGACCACAGAGAAGATTCATGGATGTGCTGTAGTGAAGGAGGGCATTCCGAGGGTTGGTGTGAGGGGAAGAGGATGCAAGGGATTGGGTGAGATGGAGGCAGATGATCCACTGTGGCGCCTCCTAACGGGAGCAGCCGAAGGAAGAAGACCTGTTGATCTGTTAGTACTTCTCAGAGTTAAAAAGTGGCCTTTTGGATAAATTCACAATCATCATCATGAGGCTCTTCACAGATTTAGCTGAAATCATGTGCTTACATTATTAGTTGTGCAAATGAACAGAAAATAAACAATAGGTGTTGAGTATTTGGTTCTGTAATCCACAAGAAGAGTTAGCTTGGAGCTGAATGAGAGAGGAGAAGTGCTCGCTTTGATCCTGCTGCTAACAAGTCACCTAAATCAACTAAGCTGCTAAATGTTCACTTACCTTAATTGTGACATTGAGCTTTTGTAATACAACTGCACATGGCACTGTCAAGCATCTTTAATTCAAATACAGCTCTCCTACTTGACTTTAACTGTTTGTTCTGTAGAGTATTGTCTTAACCCCTTATTGTTTATGGTACAGTAGAGATGCCTTCTTTTATGTATTTAACCCCTCTGTTTTTTCCAAGTTGCATGAGGGTACCCATTGCCCCTGCATTGCTCCCAGCAATACTAATATTGCTCCCTCCAGAGTAATCAGGGAGAGCCATGCTGGGTGTGGATGACTAACTGGCCCAGGACAAGTTCACTGGCACAGTCGTTCTTTTTCTCATAATGTCTTTTTTGTTTGTAGAGTGCCTCTAAAGGACCTGCTAGGTCTCCCAGAGGCAGCATCAATGGGGATGAAAGTGCTTCTCCTTATGTGAGATTATTACCATTCTTCTATCCATAATTTTGTTGCACATTCATTAATAGATTTAAAATTCACTTTTTATTTTCTTTTTCCTTCCAACAGAGAGAGGAACCACAGTCATTTGCCCAGAAACTACAGCTGAAAGTTCCCTCAATGGAGTCGTTGATTCGTAGTGGAGCCAGTCGGGCAGAAAATCTGTTTCGCTCTTCATCTAAAGAAAATCTGGTGCGAAGCTCATCACGTGAATCCCTGACGCCTTTGGGAGAAAATGAGTCCCCCAGTGCCCCAACATATGATCCGCCCTCAGATATTGAGAGTGAGGCTGAGGAACCACCAGGAAGTGCAGAGTCACTTTCCAAAGATCAGTTGTTACACCGATTGCTTAGAGTAGAGAGAAGCCTGGGAAAGTACAGGGGGAAGTACTCAGAGGTGAGACCCTCACACAGAAATGCTGCTTGAAGAATAAAATCTTGAGTTTGTCAACCAATGTAGTGTACAGCACAGAGCTATGCATGAATATAACACTTGTTATTAACTACTTGCATGTCTTTGTCATGCAGCTGGTGACTGCATACCGTACAGTGCAACGAGATAAAGAAAAAACACAGGTAATTTCTACAAATCTGCAATCAGTGATTGTGTCATGGTTTTCTCTAGTATTTTTCTCACTAATTGTTACTGGAGGGGGGGTTATCTGAACTGATCCAATGTCCCTTTTTGTTCCCCCCAGGCCATCCTCAGTCAGAGCCAAGATAAAGCTCTGCGCAGGATAGGGGAGCTTCGCGAGGTGTGCCTATATGTTATGAATTTTTTCTTTCTGAATCAAAATCTTATTATTTCTTTATATATAAAATGTACATATTAGTGAATATACTGAATAATTTATAGGAGCTTCAGATGGACCAGCAGGCCAAGAAACACCTGCAAGATGAGTTTGACGCTACGCTGGAAGAAAAAGACCAGATGATCACTGTTCTCCAAACGCAGGTGAGTGTGTTGATATGTGAATGATGGTGTAGAAATTGGTGTTGAGGGTGGGGAAATTTTATACCAAAAGCTTTTTTGGGTTTTTGTTTGTTTTTTTGTTTTTTAGGATTTCTATCTTACAGTTGCTAATTATGACTTCATGCTTACAGACCCAGAACAGTGCTTACATTTTTTTAAATTTAAGCATGATACTCACTGCAGTGATGTTCTTTTAAAAGTTGTTCATATGTTTTAATTAAATATGACATTATTCAAAAGCTTAGACAAAGTGTAGTGGTTTTTATTCTGAAGAATAAAGTACTCTATGAATGTATGGTTAAATATGGCTTGTAGTTTACAGATGTCTAAGTGAGTGGCTTTGAGCAAAGCCTCACATTTGGTAAAATTTTAATGCAAATGTTTCTGTAACTTTTTTTAGTTGTACTGACAAATCACCACCTCCTTGGTGGGGGTTATAAAAACATACTGTAAACACCAAAAGTTGTATGTGTAAAGTTAAGTTTGGAAGGAATAATGAAAAGACATGGGAAAACATTCCTGTCTCAAGTTGCCTAAGAAACTGTGATTTCTGCTTATTTTTTCCATTTAAGGTTGGTCTGTTGAAGAAACGACTCAAGGGGGTCCCTGATGGTTCGCTGCCACCTGAAGGAGAGGTCCCTCAGTCTGAGGTTGCTGAAGCCTCAACTCATGCTGCACAGAGTCCTTTGAAGGAGCATGAACTAGAGTCAGAAGTCACTGAGGGCAAGCATATTCAACATTTACTTGCAATTAATTAATTTATTTGCATGTGGTTAGGCATAAACTCTGCATGAACATTTTTTTCTAAGCAGCGAATTTTATTTTCTGGACAGGAGAGGGCAACAGTGATCCAACTAAACTTATGGAGGCTCTGCAGAAGAGAGTGAAGCGGCAGGAAAACCTTCTGCAGAAGTGCAAGGAAGTCATGCGTACACACAAGGAGCGCAGTGCCCAGCTTGGCAGTGAGAATGAAACTTTGCAGGAGCAGCTGCAAGAGAGGCTGCAGGAGCTGGAAAAGATGAAGGTTGTTAGCCTGTGTTCAGCAGCAGTTATACTGCAGCGTGACTGTAGTAATGCAGTAAAATTAGGGATTTTTTAAGTCAAACTAATCTATCAATTTTAGATCATATATTTGCATACACAGAATCACTTAAACAATAAGTTAAAGAACAATGGCATTCTCACTTGGTTTCCCAGAGACAGGCACTTGCTAGAAACTGATGTGGTAGTAAACTGTAATTATAAAGAAATTTCATTAAAATTGGACTGGGCTGCAAAGGACTGAGCAGTGTGTTTCGGGGAATTAATATTGTGCTGCAAAATGTCTGCCAGAGTCTTTATGGTCCACTGAGTATGTGACTCCATTATCTCCTGACACAGTGGATCACTGTGGTTCTCAGAGTCCGAGCATCCGAATTCTCTGGCTGAGCTTCAGAGTGAGGGTTCATGTCATGTCAGCGTGACATGACTGAGCCATTGTTTTTTGATTTCAAAACATTTTCTTGCAGTGGAATGATCGGCTTGTGTAGCTTGCCCTTAGCCGTTCTGATGTTTTGCAGCGTATGATAACAAATGGTTGTTGTAACACAGTCACTGAAATAATAGACATCTTTTCTGTGACCATCTCTTGATTGACTCGCTTTTATTTATTTCCCTAATTTTTATGCAAATCTTCAGTCTGTTTGGGAAAGGGGTCTGTCCTTTGTCAGGGAAAGCAGAGGCTAACAAGTGTTTAGCCTTCCTCAAGCAGCATGAAGGCATCTTGAAAATGCTGGGCTGTGCTCATCCTCTGCTTCAGACAAATATCCCATGAAACAGACTGCTATTCCAGACCTTAACTTCACAGATTTTTGAATGTAGTATTTACTTGAGTGATTCAGTAATTGAGTATTGTGTGCTATTTTGCATGGCTTTTTTTTTTTGTTTGACAGTAAAATTATGTTTTGAAAAAGCCTTTTTGAAAATCAATATGCTGTTAATCATAATGCTTCGTAGATACTCTTGCCTTTGGCACACATAGATCAAACAACTGAGAAACATAGACAGGCTAGCATTTCCTGTTTAGTAACTGTTGGTTCAAGTGGCACAGAAACATATTTGCTACATGCCACAGTTGCAAAAGTGGGCTGTAATTTGGGTTGCCTTGTTGGTTTAGCCGGCCTTGTGTACACTTTGGTTATTTGGTTTGTGGGTGAGTCATCCTGTGTGGTACAGAAAACATCTCATTTGGAAAGATATCTGACCAAAACATATACAGGATATGGGTCCAAAAAATCAGAGGTGATGTAGTGTAAAGTGGGATTTGTCAGTGGGATGTATGTGTATATGTACAAATTCATCTGCAATTCTATCCATTTGTTATATTTAAAGGAACTGCACACAGCAGAGAAGACTAAGCTGATCACTCAGTTACGTGATGCCAAGAACCTCATTGAACAGCTGGAGCAGGATAAGGTTAGTGAGGAGTTTTGTGATCTTGATTGAAGATGCTTCGATGTGTGTGTGTGTGTGTGTGTGTGTGTGTGTGTGCGCGCGTGCGCGCTTTAGACTGCTGTTGAGTAGCTTTAGAGTCATATTGTTTAGTTTAAACTTTGACCCCAGCACTGCAGGATGGATAGCAGCTCTGTGAGGAATGCTGAAAGCTCTTAAAACCTAAACAATTAATAGTGCAGGGTTTAAGTTTTACGGCCTTGGTACATGGACATAGTTATCAGATCACCATCAGCTTTAGCATCAACTCCTATGCTCAGACTGTTCAGGTAAAGGGATGGTTCTCTTTCATGAAGTACTGTTTTTTATTTTACTTTTCAGGGAATGGTTATTGCTGAGACCAAACGGCAGATGCATGAGACGCTGGAAATGAAAGAAGAGGAGATTGCACAGCTGCGCTCCAGGCTCCAGCAAGCTACAGCCCAGAAAGAAGAATTACAGGAACAGAAAGAAAAGGCTGAGAAATCAGGTACGTGCTATCCATGTCAGAAACAGAAAAATAATGTCCTTTCTGGATACGTTTAGGATCTGTTTGGTTTTTTTTCCTCCCAAAGCTTTTGAAGAACTTGAACGGGCTCTGGGTGTAGCTCAGAGGGCTGAGGAGGCCCGAAAACAGCTGCAGATTCAGCTAGAGGAGCAAGTAAAAGAAATTGAAAGGGCCAGTGAGGAAGAGAGGAAGAGTCTGCAGCAGGAACTGACACGAGTCAAACAGGAGGTTGTCACCATCATGAAGGTCAGAAAGGGTCTTCTGATGAATGCTTATTTGTAGAAGAAGTTATTAATGTATGGATATTTCTGGCCTTACCACATGAGTTGGTTTTTTTGTTGTTGTAGTTCTTTGAAAATGACATGTTGTAGCCACTTAACAAGAGTCCTAACATTGACTCAGCCATTGAAGTGTTTACTTTAGAAAATTATATAATACATATTAACCGTTTCATCTGTTTAAAATGTTCCACTGGTGTCATAGAGAGGAGCATTCCAGTTGTTTCATTTGGTGAGCTTTGAGACTATATATATATATATATATATTTAATATATATATATGTTTTAGAAATCATCAGAGGAAACTGTGGCCAACATGGAAAAGCTCCACAGTGAAGCGTTGGCTGCTAAAGAAGAAGAGATGAAGGACAGAATCAAAAAAGCTGTGGTAGGTGCCAAATGTTTTCCTTTATTAAATTGTACAGCATAATCACATTAATAGATATGCTTTAATATTTTACTTTTTGAATGGTTGTGATGTTTAGGAGCATTGTAAAGAGGAGTTTGCACAGTTGGCAAAGGAGCGAGAACAACAGGCCTCTCTGGCTCTGGAGGATGCAGAGTTACAGAAGACAGCTTTAAGAACAGAAGCTGATAATAAGGTGAAGGAGATACAGCTGGAGCTGGAAACTGCAAGAACTGTGAGTTTTAAATGATTAACTTATTCTGTTGTATTGAACTGCCTGAATGTTTTCAGGGTTCAAACTTCAATGAGCAAACTTTAAATAAGGAATAAAGTAGCATTTGTGTTATTACATTTGATTGTTTATTTTTATTTGGTGAGCTCTGAGGCTCTATTGCATCACGCTACACACATATAGGGAAGTGAGCAGGCTTTTATCTTTTTTTTTTTACATTTCACTTAAAGACATGTAAATGTAACCAGTATGTGTTATAAATGTTAAGCCACTATTATGAAAATGTATAGTAAGAAATGGGCCAGATTCAGAAGATCTTAGCAATGGCAAGAGCCCTGTAGATGGATAACCATAATGAACAACACAACCACAAAAGTTTAAATAATGATCTGGTTGTATAAAATTTCCTGCAGGACATCAATCAAAATGCACTGTGCTAAAAACAATAAAAATCAACACTTTGTGTGCACTTATCAACAATTTAAAAAAAAATTAAGATCAGACCTGGGTATTTAAATATCACTTTTATCCAGCTCATTTGGCTAGTTCATCTGAAGCAGGTTGTTCGTGTGAAACCAGTCCCCTAATCTGTGTGTTAACAGTGCAGTTTTCCTACCACACTTAAGGTGCTCAGAGTATAAAGTTCAGTTTAATGTGGGCTGGGGCTCATCATCAAAATGGAAGGTTCTCACTTCTGTATGGGTCACTGGATGGACTGTTGAAACTCCACAGTCTTGGTTATATCTCTGGTCTTCTGAAATCCAACTCAAAAAACCTGACTTAATAGTAAGGTCACAATTCAATTACTTGCACCATAAACATTACTGCTTAAAGGATAAAATGTCAGTGCCCTTTACTCTGTCTTCTATTTCTAATTCAGCTGTACAACTACAAAATTCAAACATTCAATATACACTGCAATCTTATCCTTAAAATTCACGAAAACAAATTAATTAGTTCCAGAGAGCTAATTCACACAGCTCCTTTAAGGAAGCCAAAATATTCCTTAGTTGTCATTAAATCAAACAACATATTTGCATGCACATATGGTAAATTGAAAACAGCATTTCAAAACAACACCATACAGAACAGATATGCATATTAAATTTACTTTAACTCACTCTGATACTGGTGTTAGTAGCTAAAACATCTAGTATGAATAATTAAACATTTGCATCACACCTTTTCACCATTCACATCTCATTATCTTTAACGTGTGTTGCTAAAGTTGGCACAATCAGCATCATCTTCCTCATTTAGATCTCTGGACTCAAGTTAGAGTTACAGCTAAACATGGTGCAGAGCTAGCAGCCTTGCCAGTGCAACCAAACTGGAATTCACCAAAGACAAAACAGGTCTTACTGGTCAGAAATAACCAATTATTATAAACCCCCAAAAAATGTATTAACCCATTTTACTGTGGCTACAAAAACATGGGCTGTAACAGTGTCATACATTCAGTACTCCAGGTCCTTAAAAGCTTTTAAAAGTTGGTGATAAATGGACTGTGCCACAGCTTCATTATTTTACAAAAAAAAATCTTACCTGTCATCAGTGTGTTTTCATAGTCATGTCAGTTCTCTGAGTGATTTACTCTAGCAGCTTTGTAGAATAATCTAACTACTTACATGTATATGATTGCAGCGGATATTGGAGCTGGAGAGCTCTATGAACAAGATCTCGCAAGATGAATCCAGTCACTCCCATGAACTTTCCAGTCATCTGGAGGAGTTAAAGAATAAACACCAAGAGCAAATCTCTGCATTAGAGGAAAAGCACCGCGAGCAGCTGGAAAAGCACGAGGGCACCCTAGCCCAACAGCATAACACTGCCCTTGAGGAGCTTAAGAAAAGACACAGGGATGAAATGGAAACCCTTTTGAAAGACAGGGAGCTGCAGTTCCAGGCACATGTTGAGGAGATGAACCAGAAAACTTTGGAGAAAATGGATGCAAAGCAGGCAGAGTTAGAGGCACTTTCTGCTGAACTTTCAGAGGTACTGAAGAGTAAACAGCTTTTGGAGGAGAAGCTGGTGGCAGCTGAAAATGCTCATAGTTTAGCTCTGCAGGAACATGAGAACAGGTTTCATGATCAAGTGTCAAAGCACAATGAAGAAATTGAAAATATTAAACACGAGCATGACCAGTCACTTGGAGGAATAGAGAAAACTCTAAAGGAGGAGCTTAATGCATTTAAAATTGTTCTAAGTGAAAAGGAGAAGGAAATTGAACAACACATCCTTCAAGAAAAAGCACTACAGGAGAAATCACATTCCACTGCACAAAACTTAGAAGTCAAAATTAAAGAATTGGAGGAACTGCGACAGATTTTATCAGAATCCCAGGTTGAAAATGGGAATTTAAAGGAATCAAATTCACAGTTAAGTAAGATAGCAGAAGATCTTGACACATGTAAAAAAGAACTGGCAGATTTGGAAAATCAGTTGGAAGTTGCAAAAAATGACTGTCTACAAAAAGAGAAGTCACTTCAAGAAATGGAGCAGCAATTACAAGAGAACAAGGAGGCACTCTTGAAGGAGAAGTCATTTACTGTAGAACTGAACACTAAGTTAGAAGAAGAAACACTCCTCAAGAAACAGCTAGATGATGAAAAAGCTGCCCATGAAACTAAGTTGAAAAACACTATAACTGACATGGAAGCAAGGCTGAAATCACAGGAAACAAAAATGGAAAAGTTCAAACAGAAGGCCAAAGAAATGCAAGAGAATTTTAAGAAAAAGCTTCAGCAGAATGAAGAAAACATGAAGAAAGAGCTTGCAAAGAAGGAAGAAGAGCTTCAAAAGAAAGAGCAACAAGTTCAAGAGAAAATTGTAGAGATGTCCCAAAAAAGTTCCCAAGGCCTCAGCAGTGCAGTGTCAGAGCTGCAGGCCAACCATAAGGAGGAACTAGAGAAAGTACATGCCGCTCACAAGCAGGAGTTTGAAGAGCTGGAACGTCGTTGGCAAGAGCGATTAGGACAGCAGGAGGAAGAATTAATGGAGAAACATTCAGCCATTCTGCAGGAGAAGGGCCAGGAACTGGAAGAAATATCTCAGCAGCTTAGCAGAAGCAGAGAGGAGAACGAGCAAGTAATGTGTGAAATAAAAGGTTTAAAGGAGGACCTGGCAATTCGAGAAACCACTGTGCAGAAGCTACAAGAAGAGCTTAATGAAGCAGCAGTTAAGCTTGAAAGTTTGGCTCAGGGTGAAGCGTTGCTAAAAGAACAAATTGAGTCAGTAGAGCGAAACCTTAACCAGGCGTTGAATGAGAGGAATTCCCTCCAAGACAAGCTGAGCACAACAGAGGAAGAGAGCAGAGAGAAGCTAAAGACTTTGTCAGATAAGTTGAATGAAACGGAAAAACAGCTTGAAGTGCTGGAAGTTTCTAGATGCAAGGAAAGTGGGGACTTGCAGAGTAAATTTGAGGAAACTTCCATTCAGCTACAAGCCAAGGAAACAGAGTTCCAGCAGCAAATAATTATGATGAGCAACCAAATGGACAATTACTGTAGAGAGGTTCAGTCTAAAGTTGAGTTTGGATCTAATGAACTCCGACAAAGAGTGGAGTGTAGGTTGAAAGAGTTGGAAGAAAGACTTCTCTCGAGTCAGAAGAAGTTGGGGCCTCTCAAAAACATTATCCTTACTAAAGTAGATCAGATTTGCACTTTAGAGGAGAGTTTTCGCCAGCAAACAGAGGAGAATAAAAATCTATGCATTTCATTAGAACAGATGACTGCTCAGGTAAATGCTCATATGGAGCATATCAAAGCCTTAAAACATGAGGGAGAGAATCATTCTCATTCCATTAGTGAACAAGTACAGAAGATTGAGGAGCTCAGTGAAGCAAACAGAGTCATATCAGAAACTATACAAACAAATGAGTTGCATATCTCTAACTTGGAAAGCATCACCAGTGACTTGAAAAACCAGCTAGCAAGTAGCATAAAAGAGAAGGAAGAAGCCATAAATCAGCTGAAGCAGCAGTATGAAGAGGAGAGACAGCAGGCTGCTGCTCAAATGGAGAGTTTAGAGCAGGAGAGAAATTCTGCTTTAGAGCAGGCAGATGCACTCAGGAACAGCCTGTCTGAGTTCGAGACCAAGGCAGAGATGAAATTCTCACAGAATGACAACACAGTTACATCTCTACAGACCCGGCTTGAAGAGCTGGGGCAGGAAATCTCTGAGAAGAATGAAACTCTGCAACAGCTGACAGCTACTATTGACAATCAGTCCATTAGCAAGTCTGAGATGGACCAAGTGTTGAGTGAGAAGGAGCAGAAAGTCAGCAAACTTACCGTGGAGCTTGAGAGTTGCATCAGTCAACTTGGTGAGCTTCAAGAGCAGTTAGATTTAAAGACAAAAGAGTGTGAACAGCTCACTTCTGACCTCAAACAGCAACACCGTATCAGGGAGAGTGAAAAGCAAGAGTTGGTAGAGCAACTGCAACAGAGCCAGATGCAGTGCACTCAGAATGGTAATTTGGAGCAAGAGATGACAGAAAAACTCCATGCCCTTGAGCAAGACAACCAACAGTATAAACACAAGCTTGAAAGTCAAAGAGAGGAATTTGAAAGAATGAAAAATGAGATTATCAGGAGCAAGGAGGAGAGTCTCAAGGAAACTGAAGAGAGGTTATCTGCAGAGAGCACACGCAAAGTATCTGAGCTGAAGAAGAAAGCTGAGCAGAAAATCAGCCAGATTAAGAAACAGCTAACCTCACAGCTTGAGGAAAAAGAGCAGATGATTACAGCGCTTCAGACTAGCCTGGATGAACTTAAGAGTAATGAAACTTCTGGCAAAAAACACATAGAAACATTAGAAGATAAAACTAAATCGCTTGAGGATGCTCTCGTCAGCCTTAAGGAAGAGCAGGCGAAACAACTCAAACAGATTCTGAGTAATGAGAAGCTTGAGAAAGAAAAGTCTTTAGTGGAATTGAAAATCATGTATGAAGACAAGCTGGCCTCACTTCAGGATGACACGGTGCAACAAGAGCAGCTCAAAGAAACTGAATCAGCCCTACACGAGATTGAGGCAAAACTAAAGGAAGCAGAGGAGCAGAATGGAAAACTTCTTGCAGAAATAAATCGCCTGAGAGGAGAAATAAGTGAGAAGGATGCCCAGCTGGAGCAACATCAGGCAACTATTAGGGAGGTCCAGAATCCATTAGAAACGGAGATGAAGGTGACATGTAGCAGCATACAGCAGACAAGGAGTGTGATGGAAAATGAGATGGTAAACCATTCTCCTGTGCAAGAGGTGGACGATGATGATTCTGTGCAATCTCTCAAGAACAAACTGAGTCAGGTGAAGAACGAGAAAGAGAAAATCCACAAAGACTTCATCAGGCTACAGAAAGACATGCGATCACTGAGGAAGGACCATGAACATGACCTAGAATACGTAAAGAAGGAGTTGTTGGAGGAGAATGAGAAAAAACTGAAGTAAGTTATTAAACTTAAGAAATCATACAAAAGAGTTAAGTTTGATTTCCTTGTATGTATATGATATTTAAAAATGTCCTTGAAGTGTCAGTAGTGACTGATTACATTTCTTTTGCTCTCTGTTCTAATAGGCAGGAGTTAGAAGATTTGGAAATGAAGCACAACTCTGCTATGAAGCAGATAATGAGAGAGTTCAACACACAAATGGCTTTGAAAGAGAAGGAGCTTGATACGACAGTGAAGGAGACCATTGGTGAGGCAAAATTAAATAATTCTTAACCAGCTAAAACTGACAAGATTCACAAGCAAAAGAAATAAGCGGTTGAAATTGTTCACTTTTGTTGTGGTTAAAATCTTTCGGAATGGTACACTCTGCTTATGTTTTAGGGAAATGGCTGACATCAAAGTAAATATGATTCAAGTTCTTGTACAACAGTAGGATGGGGTGGCTACATGAAGACATTATGTACTTTCTAATGTTGACACTGAGTGAAACAATATTAAGGGATTATCACTCTTGGAAGGAATGTGTCTGAATTGTTTTCTCTCTTCCTCCTTGTTGAAGTTGTGTTCTATTTCAAATGGGATGTGAGTAAAAATTTTGAAACATAATTGTGGTTTTAATGCAATGAATCTGGCTTCTTCTATTTTCCAGCAAAAGCCCAGAGTGTTGAAGAAGAGCTCATTAATAGCCATCGTGAAGAAACCAGTCAGTTGCGGAAGGTGATTTCCCAGAAAGAGGAGGATTTGCAGAGAACAGTTCAGAAATATGAGCAGGTTATACAGGTACTGTAAAAGTCTTACCTTCCATTAGTTTAACACAGTCTGAAGTATCCTTTGTAGACACCGACTGTCAAATTAAATTCCCATCTACTGACAATGTAACGTAGTTATGACTGTTGAATTTTTTCAAAAAATAAACTGTTAATGTTTGGATTTATACATGTCAAATGTCTGTCTTACTGACTGCCTTTAAACATAATTAAATTGCAGTAAGAATCTGAGGTCTGAAAGAGTTGGAGACCTCACTGAGTGATTTGACCAACATACTTGAGTTGTGATGCTGAAATGATACATAGGAAATGATTCAGTCACTGTTTTTATTAATTTATTTTTTCAGAGTCGAGAAGAGGAGATGGGAGACAGAGTTTGGCAAGTTCAGAAACAACTGGAGGACTTGCAAGCAAGAACCCATGACACTTCTGAGGTACAAATAATTCTGAACCACTGCTACATATTCACCAAACATCTGTTATAGCTGTCACAACTGGCTGTACTTTGGATATTTTTACATTTACACAGATGGAGAAATTCATGCCTGTAGCTATTATAGTCCATTTTGAGACTGGGGGTTAGATTAAATTTATGCAGCGATTCTGCTGAAGTCATAAGTCACATTGCTCTAGCTTTATGAAATCACAATATTTCAGCCCCCACTGGGAAAAGACTAGATTTTAAGGGAAGCATTTCTGCTTTTGAATGACAGCCTAATCCGGATGCATTTTTTTTTGTGTTTACATGAACCTTCTCAAACGACCTGTTACGAAGTTAACATCCAGGTTAACAGACTAAGCAGTTATTGTTCATCTTTTTCTTTGGGTTACTTCATAATTGAAGATTTCCATCTAGGATCTCGGGGAACACTTTCTTACATATTATTCTCTGATCAGTGTCTCACTCCGGTCATGTGGCTTCTTTCCAAAACACGCTGGATGCTGTGAAGCTCGTTTGAATCACTCAGGAATGTTCTCCGGAGAAAATGGAGATCGTCAGTCAGCAGCCAGACTTGGTCCCTGTTCTCAATTAATATCATGCGAGGTGATTCTAGGCCTTAGATTTATACTACAGCAATATTCTCGTGCAACATGTGCGTAGTGGAAAAGGGGCCAGATAGGACAAAAATACTCCAGGGAGACATTTTACCCAGGTGTTGAGGTGCCATGAGACCCCTGCAGTGATTCTTCTGGCTTCACGCACATGTCTGCATGCACACAAAGACAATGAATTATACTGCTCTCTCTGCTGCGTTTTTCCCAGGTGAGGTAATAACTTTATGGGTGGATTGTATGGCGTTCAGCTCAGGGAAGCCTTTTCTTGGGCCTCTCTGTGGGTCAGTGTGTCTCTTCTCAAAGAGAGAAGACCAAATAAAAGTTTGCTTTAGTCTGTATGGATTGGAGTGGATTTAAACAAAGCTATCTTTTTTTGTACATCCTATCAAAAGCTCACCATGTTAGTCCATCTATTAAAGTTTTCTGACTCTAAGTACATTGATTTCCAGTGAGGAAGTAAATCTTTCAAAATGGTCATCCGTGTTTATAAATATATGCATATGTCATAGGGACAAAAGCATTGGGCCACACTGCTATCACTAAATCCAGGTGTTTCATTCAGTCCACGGTGTAGAAAACCAAGCACCTAGCCATGCAGTTTTTTTTTTTTTTTTTTTTTTTTTTTTTTTTTTTTTGTCTTTTTCAAAATTTTTCACTAACAAATAACATTTACACATTACACACACATACTGCATACCCTTGCATCATTTTTCAATTCATATAAACGTAATGAAATTGAATTAATTATCAAACTAAGAAGGAAAA
>VUQH01030886.1:3536-17638 GCA_015106775.1 Etroplus canarensis | reverse complement strand
GTCAAAAGGTTTAGAACACCCCAATTTTCCACTGTTTTATTAAAATTCAAGCAGTTCAAGTCCAATGAATAGCTTGAAATGTCACAAAGGTAAGTGATGAACTGCCAGAGGTTAAAAAAAAGTAAGACTACCTAAACTTGAAAAATAATGTACATTTCAGAATTATACAAAAAGGCCTTTTTCAGGGAACAAGCAATAGGTTAACAACTTAAATCTGTTCTGCAGCAGTGGACATAGATCAAGCCTTGAACCAAGGATAACAAGGAACAGACACAGAACAAAGATAATAAATACAAGGACTCAAGGGAAACATGAACCAACACACTGAGACTAGAGACAAGGAGGCTGAATATTGGAAAACATGAGGAAGACACAAAGAACCAATAACTAAACATGAGCTGGGACAGGAACAATGAAAGCAAAACATAAGACACAGCAAAGAGGATGCAACCAAACTGGAAAGAAACAAGAATGAGACAGAATAAAGGAAAACCAAACATCCTAGAATTAAACAAAACCTAGTCCCACAGTACGAAAAACCACAAGCCATAACACACAGTCTCCAGACCTAAACCCTATCGAGCTGGTTTTGGATGAACTGGAGAGGGAGTGAAAGCAAAGCAACCTACAAGTGCCACACATTTATGGAAACTTCTGCAGCAGAGTTGGGAAGAACTTGCTGAAGAATATTTGATTTCCATTGTAGAAAGAATGCTGTGAGTGTGTTCAGCTGTTACATCTAAAGGTGGCTACTTTGATGAGTCAACAGTTTAGAACACATTTTGGTTTAGTCCATGATTTCTTTTTGAACTTCAATAGCTTGTTTGTTCTATGCTTTCATTTCAGAGTACAATAAGAAATTAAACTGCTTGAATTTCAATAAAAAACTGAAAAACTGGGGTGTTCTAAAACTTTTGACCGGTAGTGTAGTTATTTTTCACTTTTGCACAGGAGAAAATATGGCATGAAGTGACACTGTACGAGTATGTCATGGCTGGCAAAGAATCGCTAAAATGATCCAGTGTGGCTCAATCCAGTGCCAATCTTTGGATGCATCCCTTTGCGTTGATGCAAAAAGTGTTTGACACAGGATCTAGAATTTTGGCTCAGTGATGGACCTCCATGAGATCTGGAACTGATTAGATTTGTAACCATTTTGAAGGTATGGAAAATATGGACAAAAAGAAAAGCAAATTGATTGTGGAATCATACATGTTAATGGTGACTCTATGTCCTGCTTGCCACTGCTGCTGCTGGAATAGGTAAAAATAAATAAATAAATAAAATAAATCAGGGATATTATGGAATCAACTTGACTGCTGCATATGTGAGATTAAAAACGACCATGGCATGGGTTTTCAGATACATGCTTTAGTGGTCACAGGGTGACTGGAGGGAGCTGGTGGTATTTTGAATTTAGATATGAACATTTCAGAGCAGACTGCTAAGTACTGTGCCCCACACAAACAGTGTTTGCCACACACTTAGCCTGTTGGGATCTGATAACTAACTGGAAGCATCCTGAGTCTGTGTTGGGAGCTGCAGTTAAGATGAACTTGAAGTTTCAGCTGTTGCATTTTTGCCTGTATTTTTTTATCACCAGTGAACACACACACACACAGGGAAGCACTTCCGATGAGTCCAGCCGGCCATCCTACTTAAATTTAGACCGTCTCTGCTCTGCCGTTACCAGTAAATCAGATAAGCTCCTCATAAATAAGTTGATGAGCTCCTCCCTCCGCCTCCGCTTGTCCCGTTAAATTCCCGCTGCCAGGCGTCGGGTTCCCCGGGGAAAGGGCGGAGAGTTGGCCACGAGCTGTGTAATACAAGTAACCAATAGCAAGCAGACAAGGCCGGACAAACTGAACTCGTTTCACGGAAACCCTAGAGAAGAGCGGCGCTGAGTGAGAACCAGCACTGACGGGCGGCCTCAGATGAACCGTGACCGGGAATCCGGTGCTGTCTGGATGAGGCAGGCGTCCGCGGCTCTATATTAGGGGCCGGGCTGTTGTGTTGCCACGAGTGAGAGCTGACTGCGTCTTCAGCCGGAGTTCCAATGGCTGGAAGGAGGACCAGAGGCATGACAGCGACCCGGGCGGCCGGGATAGCCGAGCAGCTGCAGCATGAGTGCTCCATCTTAGTGGGACTCTATGTGAGTACAAGAACTTATTTCCACTGGCTACAACCTGCCATCAGGTCACAGTGTGGTTTCAGAGAAAACACAGGCTGAGAGGAGAAGTGTGTGTGTGTGTGTGTGAGTGAGAAATAGGCCAAGGTTAAAAAGAAAATGAATAGATATTCTGTGTGTGTGTGTGTGTGTGTGTGTGTGTGCGCGTGCGTGGGTGCGCGCGCGCTATGGATGTCTGCTGTGTGTGTATTCCTCTAACTTTGTGTGTATGTGCACGTGACTGTGACTTTATGAAGAGCTGCACTGGCAAAGTGTGTGGGGATGTGTGTGAGAGAGAGAGAGAGAGCGAGAGGGAGTGAGAGAGAGAGTTTACAAAAGAATGATGAAAGGGATGCGTGCAAAAGCATGATAAGAAAGGAGGGTTTTGTGTGTGTGTGTGTGTGTGTGTGTGTGCAAGAGAGGGGAAATAATGTCTAGGACAGCATGGGGTAGGAATCCAGAGCAGACGGGGGTGAAGTCAGTTGGAATGACATAGGTGGGCGTTTTTTTTGGCACACATTCATCAGTGCTCAGGCAGGAAACCTTCATCTCTTTTCCACCAGCCTGCCTCTCTTTGCCTATAGGTGTGAGCTGCTAGTTATTAAAACACCTTGGTTTCCTGCCAGTTCGCTGCTTCATCCCTCCTTTCATGTTGCCTTGCTAGGAGCAAGGGAGCGGCCTGACATCTAACTTCACATCCAGGTCAACCCCAGGACTTTGGCCCGTTTTTTTTCTTTTATCTGTGATGTAGTCCACATTTTCCCCACCAACATCTTCCTCACACAGTTCTGACTGTTCTAGTGATTTGACATGTCTTAGCCTGTCATACAGGAATTTATTTACATTTTATCCATATACACCCCCCTCCCATAACTGGGAATGACTGACTCTGAAACAGATTTTGTTAAATCTCTGGCACACAGTCTCCAGTGAATCAAATGCAGACTGAATATTTTTCAGACAGTTTTATTATTTCCAGGCCTGCCCCCCTCCTTTGCTCACTAACTGGGAAAACTTTTGTTTGCAACATCAATTTCCTCATAAATACCCTGTAAACCTTTTTCAGAATTTGTCATAACTGCCAGTGAGCCATGAGATTATTTGTGGCAGCAGAGTCACTTTCCCGCTGCCTGAATCACCTTTTCTATCAAGTTGAACAGTTAAAAACAAACTTCCTTTCCTGACTTTCAGAGCACGCAGGCCACATCAGGCTGCCCTTTCAGACAGGTAGCAGCTTGCACACAGGGTTTAATGCTAATGCCTCAGTATAATGTCACACATCCTGGATGCCTCTGGTATTCATCACTCAGTCATGTACTACAGCTGAGGCGACAATCATCCCTGCGAAGTGATCTGCCATAATCATTATAATCCTGTCTGCAGTTCATAGTTCAGAGAATTCATTTGATAATAGGACTAGTGTCATGTTGAGAATCTCTGCAATATACACTCACTGGCCACTTTATTAGGTGCACTTGGTAGTACCCAGTTGAATCCCGCTTTGGGTTCAGCTCTGCCTTAATTCTTCGTGGCACAGACTCAACAGTTTGCCAGAAACATTCCTCAGGGATTTTGCTCCATATGTTGCTGCAGATTTGTCGGCTGCACATCCATGAAGCAAATCTCCCGTTCCACCATATCCCAAAGTTGCTCTTTTGGATTGAGATCTAGTGACTCCTTAGGCCATTTGAGTACAGTGAACTCATCATGTTCAAGGAACCAGACTGAGATGATTTGAGCATTGTGACATGGTACATTATCCTGCTGGAAGCAGCCATCAGAAGATGGGTACACTACAGTCATGAAGTAATGGATGTGGTCAGAAACGATACTGAGGCAGGCTGGTGTGTAAACAATGCTATTTTGGCACTGAGAGGCCCAAAGCATGCCAAAAAATGTCCCCCACACCATTACACCACCACCACCAGCCTGAACTGTTGATGCAAGGCAGGATGGACCCATGCTTTCATATTATTTATGCAAAATTCTAACCCTGTCCTTCAAATGTTACAGCAGACTCCTAAGACCAGGCAACATTTTTTTCTGGTCTTCTAGCATACAATTTTGGAGAGCCCATTCGAATTATAGTTTGGAGATTTCTGTTCTTAGTTGACAGGAGTGGCACCCAGTGTGGTCTTCTGCTGCTTTAGCCCATCTACTTCAAGGTTCAGTTTGTTGTGTATTCAGAAGCGCTCTTTTGCTCACCTAACAAGGGTTTACTTGAGTTACTGTTGCTTTCTAATCAGCTTGAGGCTGTCTGGCTCTTCTTCTCTGATCTCTAACTTCAATAAGACATTTCACCCAGAGAACTGCAGGATATTTTCTTTTTCACACCGTCTTCTGTAAACTCTAGAGATAGTTGTGCAGGAAAATCCCAGCAGATCAGCAGTTTCTGAAATAGTCAAGAGTAGCTCACCTGACACCAGCATGCTTCAAAGTCACTTGACCCACTTCCTTGTCCTGATGCTCAGTTTGAACTTCAACAGGTTATCTTGACCATGTCTACATGCCTAAATGCAATGAGTTGCTGCCATATGATTTGGCTGATTAGATACTGGTGTTAATGTGCAGCTGAACAGGTGTACCCAATGAAGTGGCCAGTTTGTATGACACTAGAAACATGACTGATATTTTTACATTGTTGTTTTCTCTAATTTCTATCCAAACTCAAGAAAAACAGCTACCTATAAAGCTCACTAAATGTTTTTTTTTATTTGTCCAAAAATAAAGTGTAAACAAGCAAATCTTTAACTAAACTAAGCTAATAACTTCCTGGCTTGTTACTTTTTATTTACTGTACACAATGGGTGGTATTGCTTTTAACATAACTCTTTGCATTTAAGTGAATATAAGCATTTATATGTCAAGAAGGTTGTGTCATATCACACCATATTTTCTCATATCTGTCATACACTATTGCATACTGTACGCCACACTTGGTGTTTCTGTGTTACTTTAACCTTTAAGTTTCTGTGTTACTTTAACCTTTAAGTTTCTGTGTTACTTTAACCTTTAACGTGTTTACTTAGTAAGTCCTTCCTGGAACTGGGCTGAGCACAAATTCCTTTGTAACAGGCAGTGCAGAAGCCATCTATGAATGAACTTGAGCAAATTCCTTTAACATTAGGAGAAAATCCCTCTTGCCTCATTGTCAGTGGACCTCAATAAGGGCCAAATTGTGGTTAAAAGGAATGTCAGCGTGGTTTGACAGAAAGCACTCTTCAGTCCTCTGCTTTCTAACATCCCTTTCCCTCAATCATATTAAGTTTAGTTGCTCTTTTATTCTCCCTGGTCATCACAGCAGCTGAATCTGCATAGGTAATTTGGCACAGATTTTACACCAGGTGTCCTTACTGATGCAAACCCTCCCATTGTAGGAGGGGCTTTGCTCATGAGGTGAATTGTAAACCACAAAAATCTCACTTTTGTAATAAATTCGGCTAATTCGGCTTTTTTCTTGTTTTTCTTTCTTTCCTCCACTAGAGAGACAAGGAGAGCTTCCCTACAGAGGTGGCTGACAGTCGTCTGGTGTCTGTCCCGCCTCCTTCTTCCCAGCTGGATGCCAGAGACAAGCTCTGGCGCCTCTATTCTGCGTTGCTGCAGTGCCGAAGCTTGCTGGAGAGAACCATTGCCAAAGAGGAAGAGGAGCTGGGTGGTTGGAAGAAAGGGGAGTATGAGAACCAGAGGAAGGTGGTGAAGGAAAGGCTGTCGCTTCTCGTAATCAGCACTGGAGAACTCCTCAAAGCTGCTGACGGCACGACCAGCTTGACTCCTAGTCTGGAGGGTTTAGAGGTAGGTCCCAATGAGATGTGTGAATTACTTCTGTTGAAGGTAAAACTGGTGGATCAAAATTTAGGCAAGGCTCAGTGTTGTCTCCTTTTGTCACTGGCAGGTAAACATCCCGACTGTTCTGTTTGAGCTGAAGATTTGGGTGTACCGGATCTTCAGAGAGGTTGAATACTGGAGCAAGACGGCCATCACCACCTTGCAAGAGTTGGCCTCAGTCATTGTCAAGGAAGACGCGAGGACCGTGAGAGTCAGGAACAGGAGAAGCACTCGAAGCTGGAGACGTGAGAACATTTGATGAGGAAAAATGAGAGATGAAGAAAACGGTTAGGGAGGAAATAATGGAGCTTAGTGAAGGGGTGGCTGATCAGAAGAAGGTAGGAGAGCAAGGTGTCCAGCCAAAATCAGGACCGACTAATAGACGGGGGAAAGAAAAAGAAACGACTAGCTGAGAGAGCTACAGATCACTACTGACACATGGAAATATTGTTAGTGTTTATGAGTTGAGATTACAGATAGACATTACACACACACACACACACACACACACACACACAGAGTGAGAGAGAGAGAGAGAGAGAGATTCTGAATATTTATTGTTTACCATGTAAGAGGAAGTATGACATGACAATCATCTCCATTCAAAAGGTTTCTTTCTTGCTTTCTTTCTTATTTTACACTGACATGCACCACTCCACTGACACAGTTGTTATCACTTTGGATGCACTGGAGCACACAGAACAAGCAGTCAGCAAGGGGAATGTTTCATATTTTTATTAATTCAAACATGAAAAAAAATAACATTTTATTTGAATTGGTAGTGAATACTGCGGGTATTGTAACATCTAGGTCATTACTGGGGATGTTAAGCATATGAAGGGAAATGTATGTTAACAGCACCCTCTAGTGTTCATATAGTGCAGTTGCTTGGATTTCCTCTTTGCTTTCTTGATTTTTCTCATTAATGATTTATTACAATCGTCTTCTTCTTCTTCTTCTTCCGGCTGCTCCTGTTAGGGGTCGCCAATGGTATTTTTAATATTTTAGAACACTTTATTGGCAATGAAATAATACAAGCCTGAGGTGTAGAAAGCAACATACAGTATCAATTAGACTAACCTCATATGTGAATAGGTTTATAAACGGGGAATATAGCAGAAATAGTTATTTCATTTGAAATACTGAATCGTGCACACAAAGGATACACACAAATGAATTCTACAATCCCCAGTTTTAGAAAAGATTGAATATTTTCCAGAATGCAATAAAAACACAAATTGGTGGCATTGTAATTGACACAAACCTTTGTTTAAATGTCAAAAGTAGAAAGAAAAGATTTTCAGTTTTACTAACCAACTTGGATGGTCTAAATATGACAAAACTTAAAATCTGATGTTTGCAACACACTCAGCAAAAGTTGGAACAGATTCATGTTTCCCATAGTTTTAAATCACCTTTCCTTTTAAGACCGTGTTTCGATTATTTTGTAACCGTGCAGTTGGAAATCTTGTCCATTCCTGCTTGATGTAACACTTCAGCTGCTCAACAGTCTGTGGTCCATTGTGTGATTCTGCTTTTCGTGATGCACTTTTCATTTTCAACAGGAGATAGATCTGGACTGGCAACAGGCCAGTCAAGCACACACAGTCTGTGTCCACGAAGCCATGCTGTTGTAGTCTTCACAGAATGTGAACTGGCATTGTCCTGCTGAAATAAGCATGTTCACCCTGGGAAGGGACTTGATGACAGGATAATTCTCTCTAAAATCTTAATATATGCCTTAGAGTCAATGGCACCTTCACACACAGGCACCTCAGTCATTCCGTGGGTACTGATATATCCCCATATATCACAGATGCTGGCTTTTGCACCTTCTGCTCTTAACAATCTGGATGGTCGTTTTCATCTCTGGCATGGAAAACTTGATGTCTGTTTTTCCAAAATCAAGCTGAAATGTGGACTCATCTGTCCACAGCAACAGTTCCACAGTCTTTCAGTCCATCTGAAATGAGCTCAGGTCCAGAGAACTCAGTGGTGTTTCTGGATGGAGTTGATGTATAGCTTCCTCCTCACGTAATACAATTTCAAGTTGCATTTTTGAATGGAGCAACGGACTGTTAAGAGTTTTCTTCTGAGCCCAGGTGGCTATATTTGTCACAACAGCATGATGGTTTCTTAGACAGTGTTGCCTGAAGGCTTGAAGATCTCATGCATTCATCTGTGGGTTCTGACCTTGCCCTTTATACAGTGAGATTTCTCCAAAATCTCTGAAGCTTGTCACAATATTATGCACTGTAGATGCTGAAAAGCTTAGATTCTCTGCAGTTTTGATAAATGTTCCTTTTGAACTGATTAACAATTCTTTCACAAATTTTAACAAACAAGTAAGCGCCATGACCCCTCCTTGCTTGCAAAGACTGATGGATGCTGCTTTTATGCGCCTCCATGATACCTTGCCTGCTCACAATTAGCCTGCTTCATGTGGAGTCTTCCAAATCAATATTACCTGAATATTTTGTGCACTTTTCAATCTTATAACTCTGTCCCAACTTTTTGAGTATACGACAGCCATCAGATTCTAAAATTGTTACAAAAGTTGATCAGTAAAACTATTGAAAATCTTTTCCTTGTACTTGTATGAGCACATGACAGATTTTTGTTATTACATTTTGGAAAATAACCTAACTTTCCTAGAAATGGGTGTTTGTACATTATGACAGTCAACACAGTCAGAAATTTCAAGGTACACAGATCATGTTAACTGGGTCTGCAGTAACTCACATAGTAACGGTTAAATTGTGATCATGTAACAGACAAATGACTCAGAAATGATGCCCACACACTACTCTTACCTGCCAGTCTAACCTGGATTACAGTGCTAATTAAATTAGCCTTAGCCAAAGACTCAGATTGTCTTTAAAGATGCATGAAAGCTTGAGGTAAGAAACAGAGAAGATAATGTAAATGGGATTGGATCCTTTATAGGGGAGTCTTGCCTAGACAAGCACTTATCCATAATGATGTGGAGTACAAATTAGACAAAAAGGGTGACAGAAGAGCGTCAACAGGCTCTATTGCAGTTGTTGTATTTTAAGGATGAAGGGACCATTTATATTAACTTTTTTTACGGATTTTATTCACTTGTCTCTACGCACGCTGTGTTTAGTATTCATAGGCTGATTAATTGATGGTAGGTGCACTGTGAGTATATAGTAAACCAGCTGAGGTGATAATCAGGGTCATTGAATTTTTTTCAAGGTTCTAATAACTAAGTTGTTTCCGGAAAGAAATATAAATGCCTTTGTTCTATTGAGGTCTGAGTAGCCATCATTCGTTTCAGAGATGACCTCTGAGAGAACAAGTTACATTACATGTGCAAAATGTATTCACTCCATCCGTTACTTGTGCATTTAGTGGAGTATGGAAAATACATTAAATGGCACAAATTTATTCTGATTATCTGCTTTAGAGTTCAGCACTGTTTTAATGTGAATGAAATATGGCTGTAGTTTTATACTGTAAGAGCTGGAGATGCGTCATGTGGAAGGGACAGTTTTCACAGGATTCAGCCGTGAAAAATAAGTACACCCCATGATTCAGCAGGTTGTAGAACCACCTTTAGCCACAATAACTTAAAGTATTGGTTTTCTGTATAACTTTATCAGCCACTCATATTATTGGGAAATAAATTTTAGTCTGCTCAGCTTTACAACTTTGCTTCAGTTCATTGAGGTTTAAATGGGCATTTGTTTATGCACAGCTGTCTTGAGGTCCTGCTATAGTATTTTATTCAAGTTGACTTTGACTGGGCCACTGCAAAACCTTTTTTTTTCTATTTCAGTTATTCTGTTGGAGATTTGCTGGTGTGCTTGGGATCATTGTTCTGGTGCATGACCCAAATTCAGCCAAGCTTTAGCTGTCAGACAGATGGCCTCGCATTTGACTCTGCAATACTCTGGTTTACAGAGGAGTTTATGGTTGACTCAGTGACTGCAAAGTGTCCAGGTCCTGTAGCTGCAAAACATGCCCAAATAATCAGCCCTCCATGTGCTGATATGTTGTTTTTGGTTTTCACCAAAGGTGGTGCTGTGCATTATGGCCAAACATCTCCACTTTGTTCCAAAGTACATTTTCCCAGAAGTGTTGTGGTTTGTTCAGATCCATACTAAGTAGTGCTGCTGTGTTCTCTTTAAAGAGAAAAGGCTTTCTCCTGGCAACTGTTTCAAACAAGCCATACTTTTTCAGTCTTCTTCTAGTTTTACTGTCATGAACTGAGGTCTGTAGAGGCTGAGATGTAGCTACTGTTTTTCTCTGAGCGTTGCACTATCTGACCTTGGGGTGAATTTGCTGGGATGTCCATTCCTGGGAAGATTATGGCATAGTGTTAATGCACACCTGAATGTTCCAGCAAACTGCCAGTATTTCTGCTTTTATAGAGGTGGTCACTTTTGCTGATGATCATTTAGTCAAGTGCTATTGATTAGCAGCACATGGCTAATCCTTACCCTCTTGATTCCTATGGAAGTAGCAAGGGTGTACTTAGTTTTTCACAGGACTCTCTGAGGTCCAGTGAAAACTGTCTTTTTGGTCTTCTTTTTCATCTACTTGGATGTTGCTGTTGCTGAACTGCACAGCTCACAAAGCTGACTTTTTTTTTCCTTTAGGCTTTTTCTCTGTTTGAGTTGAACTAGACCAGGAACTATTAAAGTCTAGAAAAGTTGGGCTAAATTTGACCAAAAACTACAGGATAGGATGAAATTTAAAATAGGTCCAGTTTAAGTAACACATCCTTGCATCTGAAAGCTTATCGGAACAAAAAAACAAGTTTTTATTTTCATTTTTATAATATAAAGAAACAAGTAGTCATAAATGCTGCTTAGTATTTTACAGTGAAAGGTTATGGTTAAGGTTGGTGACAATGACTGTGTGCCCTGTGCCTTGACCACTGAAAGGTAAATAGCAGATTTTGGAAGCAAATACATAGAACTTGCAAATATTTGTAATACTAATGGCTTCATATTATAAACCTCTGTTTCTTTGTACAACTCTTAATGCCAGTGAATCGACATACACACCACCTTCCTTTTCTGACGCATTCAAGGAAAAAGTTGCTGTAACATTCCTGGCACTCAAAATGTTGTGTTTTATATGTCCTGTATATTAATTGACTTTTCTAACTGTTTTACACTTTTAACAGTCTGTCCTCTTCACAAATGTAGTTTGTTACACCACAGGGTGCCGTCTTTCTTTTCTAACCTCTGGTGTAGACTAACTGAGCTGTAGACAAATGGCTTAAAGCACAAAGGGAGGATTAGGTTACATCATAGCTTTATAAACAGCAAACATACTTTAGGAAACCCCACAGCAATAGTGGGGTTTGTACATTATAAATCCTGTATTCATAAAGAATGTCTCTGGTCAACCAAATATGTTGATTTACTTATTAAATGTTTCAGTGTTATTGACATTTATGTATCTTAATGATCAACCAACAAGAATTGATCCAGCAGGTTTTTTTGGTTTCCTCCTGTAATGCTGTTTCTGTAGTGTCTCTAATTAAAACTGTCTTCTGTAATAAAAACAATCATGTTAAATTTGCAAGCGAAGATGTCTAATCTGTAACACTGTGTTAAAGTTCAGACTTTATAACTTTTAAACATTCAGCATTCCTCTATTATGTGGACATTTCATGTTGACCATGCTGACATATTTAAAAAGTCTGAAATGCAATGTGGTGTTGGATGGGCCAAAACATAATTTTCCAAAGGTGTTCTATTAGATTTAGGTCAGGTGAACGTGGGGGCCAGTCAGTGGTATCAATTCTTCATCTTTCAGGATGCCACATGAGGCCGAGCATTATCATGCACCAGGAGGAATCCAGGAGCCACTGCACCATCGTAGGTTCTGACAATGGGTCCAAGGATTTCATCCTGATACCTAAAGTGTCCTCCTTAGTGTAGTGGTTTGCGCATTTGCCTTATAAGCCAAAGGTCCCTGGTTCAATCCTAGGTGGGGACACAAGCCACTCTCGCCATGGATTGTTGCATCAGGAAGGGCATCTGGCATAAAACATTGGCCAAATTACCAATGCTGATTAATCTGCTGTGGCAGCCCCTTGATGGCGAGTACAAGGGAGCAGCTGAAAGGTATGTTCATTCACCTAAAAGGAGTCAGGGTGCTGTTGCCTACACTGTAGAGGTCTGTGTGTCCCTCCATGGATATGCCTCCTGAGACCATCACTGACCCACCATCAAACAGTCATGCTGAATTATATTACAGACAGCTTAAAGTTCTTCATGACTTCTCCAGACCCTTTTACATCAGTCACATGTGCTTAGGGTTAACTTACTATCATCTGTGAAAAGCACAGAGCACCAGAGGTGGACCTGCTTGTATTCTATGGCGAATGCCAATCGAGCTCCACAATGCTGGGCAGTGAGCATGGGACCCACTAGAGGACGTCGGGCCCTCAGGCCACCCTCATGAAGTCGGTTTCTGATTGTTTGGTTAGAGACATTCACACCAGTGGCCTGCTGGAGGTCATTTTTAGGACTCTGATAATCATCATGTTCCTTCGTGCACAAAGGAGCAGATACCAGTCCTGCTGATGAATTAAGGACCTTCTACAGCTCTCCTGGAGTAACTGCCTGTCTCCCAAGACTGTGCTGGGAGACACAGCAAACATTCTGGCAATGGCAGGTATTGATTTGGCATCCTGGAGGAGTTTCACTACCTCTGCCACCTTTGTAAGGTCCAGGTATCACCTCAAGCTACTAGTAGGGACACTGACCCTTGCCAAATGCAAAACTAGCAAAAAAACCAGTCAGAAAAGATGAGGAAAAAAATGCCAGTGGCCTCCACCTATAAAACCATTACTGTTTTGGGGGTCATCTCATTGTTGACCCTCTAGTGCACCTCTTGTTGATTTCATTAACACAATAGCAGCTGAAACTGATTATTAACCCCTTCTGCTACTTAATTGACCAGATCAATATCCCAGAAGTTTAACTGCCTTGATGCTTACTCTGATTAAAAAGTATTCCTTTAAATGTTTTAACACTGTATATTTGAGATGGAGGCAGATGATCCTCTGTGGCGACCCCTAACGGGAGCAGCCGAAAGAAGAAGAAGAACAGTGTATAGGTTTATCATTTTCACATATTTCAAATGTTAAAAAATTAATTTCTGTCTTGACAGAGTCATACCAGGCCTGTTTAAAGATATGTAAATATAAATACTGTCTGTCATCTTTTTTCCGTAAAAAAATAAATAAATTAGAAATTCTTGCTACAGTAATTACCTCTGTCCTACTTAACATGTCACAAATCCTGTCAAACACTAAACATGCCTCATTCTGCACAGTAAAGGTCAACCAGTCAAGAGAGGTAACAAGACAACATGCTTGACATAAAATTGCTGAACATTAAATACTGGTGAGAGATTGTGTGGCATTCTTTGAAGTGACAGGCATTGCATAAGATGAGGCCACGTCTGCTGCACCATCCTTGTAACTATGTACTCACTTTGGACTTAAAGCACTTTAATTTCAGGTGTGCACCAATTTCTTGCCAGTTTTCCAAAATTAGTTTGAAGAAATTTTATAGAAGTCATTTCAGAGTTCAATCCTTAACTATAACAACTCAGGATTATAAACTATATGGACACAAGTATTGGGCCCGACCTCTTAATCATTGAATTCAGATGTTTTATTCAGTCCCATTACAACACTCAAGCACCTAGCCATGCAGTCTGATTTTTGCAAAGATTTGTGAAAGAATGGGTGTTCTAAAGAGCTCACCAATTCCCACTATGGTACTGGTGGTACGATGTGGCCTTTGCGACAAGTCAGTTTGTGAAAATTTTTCCCTCCTTGATATTCCATGCTCAACTGAAAATTTTATCATTGAAAAGTGGAAGCATTTAGGAATCACACCAACTCAGCCACAAAGTGGCAGACCATGTAAAGTTACAGACTGGGGTTGCTAAGTGCTGAGGTGCATAGTGTATAAGTTACCAACACTTTGCTGACTCAGTAATTGCTGTGCTCCATGCATTTTCATGGCCAAGCAGCTGTATGCATACCTTACATCACCAAGAACAAATCCAAGCATCAGATGAAATGGTGTAAAGCAGTAGTTCTCAAATGGGG
>VUQH01030883.1:7465-31042 GCA_015106775.1 Etroplus canarensis | reverse complement strand
CCAGGGAAAATCTCAACATCTTCAGTTCTGCCACCTCCAGCTCCACCTCCTGTCTTTTTGTCAGTGCCACCGTCTACAAATCATACATCATAGCAGGTCTCACTACCATCTTGTAAACCTTCCCTTTCATTCTTGCTGCTATCCTTCTGTCACAAAGCACCCCTGACACTCGTCTCCACCCACTCCACCCTGCCTGAATGTTGTCTGCAAACATCACACTAAAAGTGTGATGTTTGCAGACGACATTGTGATCTGTAATGAGAGTAGGGAGGAGGCAAGAGAGAGTACATGTGCATAAATGAGAGGGAGGCAGGTGGAATGGTGAAGATGCAAGGAGTAGAGGTAATGAAGGTGGATGAGTTTAAATACTTGGGATCAACCATCCAAAGCAACGGACAGAGCACAAGAGAGGTGAAGAAGACAGTACAGGCAGGGTGGAGTGGGAGGAGATGAATGTCAGGGGTGTTTTGTGACAGAAGGATAGCAGCAAAAGTGAAAGGGAAGGTTTACAAGACTGTAGTGTATGGTTTAGACAAGGTGGCACTGACAAAAAGACAGGAGGTGGCAGAACTGGAAGTGGCAATATCACATATACTAAGAAAGTTACCAAGATGGACAGGCTTAAAAATGAGCACATCAGAGGAACAGCTCTGAAGACAAAGTTAGAGAGGCAAGGCTGAGATGGTTTGGACATGTGCAAAAGAGGGATAGTGGATATACTGGATAAAGGATGTTGAAGATGGAGCTGCCAGGCAGGAGGAGAAAAGAAAAAGAAAATTCACTCCAGCAAAATTAGTGGTGTATCAAAAGGCAAGAAAAGCTTGAAAGAAATTCATATCCTGTAATAATTAATTGCAGTGTGGCATGGGTGTAGATGTCAAATTGCTCAATTTGGAAGATTGTTAAAATGGTCAGATGCCACCCCGATGCTGTGGAAAGTGTTTGGATTGGTAGCTGAAGCAGTTCTGATGGGGTATAGCAGTACTCAAGTCTTGTAAAGCTCTTTGTTTCTAATTCTAAATGCAATTGTGGTGGCTGCTGTCACCGCCAATCTTTCTGGCCCTCGAGAGGGAGTTGGAAGTTTAATTTCATTTATTTTTTCAGCCTGCATTTCTTTTTTTTTTTTTACACCACTGCGGATGAAAAATAAATGCAATCACACGCGTTTTTGTGTGTGCTCCTAGTTGACTGTTGAAGTATATAACGATGTGGCATTGCAACAACACTTTTATATGTATTTGTCTAGCTTCCCTATAATTTCTCATGAGCAACAAAGTTTAGATTGGCCATGACCAACACAGAGGCCCTGAGCCACAGGCATTCACTACAAACACACACCCAACACAGGAAGGAACAATGACTGGTTAGGGTTAAATATAGACACCCCCAATATCCAGAATAGACTGGAAAAAACAGAACTGTGACACTCCTGCCTTAAGGAAAAAGGTAAATTCCTGTGTGAAGTCCAGGCTCAGGGGGTGGCTGTCGTAGGCTAGATTCTTGCGGCCTGAAAACAATGAGCTGTCTCTAACTCTGCGCAGGCTTTGAGGAATACTTTTTTGGGGGTTGTTGTTGTGTGTAGTGGTCACGCAGATGAAAGCCGATCGAGGGAAAAAGAGGGGAGGACATAAACCATTTCCTCCCTCAGTAAGTCCCCAACAAATCCCAACGCCGCCCTTTAAAGAAATACCTCCCTGCAAAGTATGCACAAAATATTTTCTTTGCTTCCACGCAAAAATGTCAAGCCTGACTCTCGGCCAAGTTCTACAAATGTCTGAGCGGCGCTGGCTGACGGGGGGGCGGGTTTTCTTGAACTCATCGGCGCAATAAATTCGTACACATGCTCATTTGTGTCCTCGGTATCTCTGTGTTTCGCTCTTTCGCTCCTTCAACAGCTGCACCTTATCAGCCTTCGGCTTTGGCTGCCTTACACAATCCATCGTCAAGCCACGCAGCCCCCCTTCTTCCAGCCTCCTCCTCCTCCTTCCCTCATTTCCTCTTGGCCTCTGCTCCCGCTCTGTCCACCTCTTTCTCATTTACCTCCGAGCGTCATCGGGCCTCTACGTTCAGACAAACAAGGTGAAGCACCTCGGACTACAGTGTGGCCAGTTGTGTGTTTACCAGAAGCGTAGTCATCCACCTCTTCCATTTCATCCCCCTCTTCCCTCATCTCTCATCTTTCCTTCCAACATGACCCCCCCACTTGACTCAACCTCTCATTCCAATCCTGAGCACCAGCTTCCTGTCCCTCATGCTCCCCCAGCAGCCTGTTGGTCTACCTTTTTCACCCCACCGCTTTCTTCCTCACCTCTTAATCCGCCTCCTCCTCACCCAGCTGTAAACCAAAAGAAAAAGGGAGCTGAAAACCCATCAAACAACCCCTCCCTTCCTAAATCTACTGCGAAATTCTTGGAATATGAGCTAAAGGAATGGGCTGCATTGGTGCGCGTGCTTGTTTGGGTTGCGGCATATTGCCATGACTCACGGTCATGTTCTGCGCTGATTGGTAGGGATATACTGCACAGCCCTTGTACCTGCATGTCAGTCTAACACATATGGAAGTGACTAAAGGATTGAGGCAGCAGACAGAAGTAATGCTGTTTGTATTCGCAGTCTGTAGCTGGAGAATATTAGAGGCTAATAATTTAAGACTAAGGAATGCACATATAGGCATACATGGGCATGTGTGGCACATAATCACAACTAGAAGCTATTTTCTTGTTTTAAATAGAAATAGAGCCATAGAGCTGTGAAAGCTGGGGTAGGCTCCGGTCCTCCCAAAACACTACATTGGATAAGCGGAAGAAATAGATGGATGGATGGATGGATGGATGGATGGAAGGAACCACAATAAAACCAGACCATGGTGTTCTTTTGTAGTTTAAACCAAACCAAAAACACACACACACAAAGAAAGAAAGCTTGAAAGTGAGGTTATAACACTGCAAAAGATCCTTGTGTCTTCATATCTTAGAGCATAGAATGAGAAAGCTGACACACCATATTAGAAACGTATAAGGTCACACCTCTTCACCATTGAATTCAGGTGTTTCATTCAGTCCCACTGCCACAGGTGTGTAAAATCAAGCAACCAGTCATGCAGTCTGCTTTTTACAAACATTGGTGAAAGAACAGGTCATTCTAAAGAGCTCATTGAATTCTAGTGTGGTGCTGTAATAGTAGGGTGCCATCATCGCAACATGTCAGCTGATGAAATGTCTTCACCCCTAGAGGTTCCACAATTAATTGTAAGTGGTGTTACTGCAAAGCGGAAGCATTTAGGAAGCACGGCCACTCATCAGTGAAGTGGGAGACCACAAGAAGTTACAGAGCAGAGTCACCTAGTGCTGAGGTGCATAGAGTGTAATAGTCACCAGTATGAAAACAGTGCTCAGGGAGCTTCATGACATGGGTTTCCATGGCCAAGCAGGTGCATGCAAGCCTTGTTTCACAGTGCCACTGGTCAGGTGGAGTGGTGTAAAGCACATCACCAGACTCTGGAGCAGTGGAAATGTGTTCTATGGAGTGATGAATTACATTTGTCCATCTGGCAGTTTGATGGATGAGTCTGGGTTTGGTAAATGCCAGGAGAATGTTATGTGTCAACTGTAAAGTTTGGTGGAGGAGAGATTATGCTGTGGTGTTATTTTTCTGTGATTGGCCTGGGCAGGTAAATCTTAATCATTCAGCTTACCAAGACATTTTGGACAATCCTATGCTTCCAGCATTGTTTGAACAGTTTAAGGAAGGTCCTTTCTTTAAACACATGGTTGGATGAGTTTGGTGTGAAAGAGCTTGATTGACCTATGCAGAACTCTGACCTCAACCCCATCCAACACCTTTGGGATTAACTAAAATGGAGATGGCAAAGCATCCAATATCAGTGTCTGATCTCACAAATACTCCTCGGGATGAACTGTGAAAAAATTCTCTCCATACTCCACAGTCCTGTAGAAAGCCTTCTCAGAAGAGTGGAAGCTCTTATAGCTGCAAAGGGGGACCAACTCCATATTAATGACTATGGATTTAGAATGGGATGTCATAAAATCCTGAAGATGTAATATTGAGGTGGTCTAAAGCTGTTGCCCACCTGCCGTAGAGCTGCCTCACCCAGTACATTTCTTTAATTCTACCACTAGGTGTTGCTACTAACACACTAGTGAGGTCTTGCAGCAGGGTCAATGCAGGTGTTAATTTGTGTGAGCTGAGGATTTAGTGAGGACAGAGGGGTGCTGACCACACACAGTTCAAGATAAGGCAGGGGCTTTAAGACAGGAGGCTTGCTCTGGTTTATTTAAAAAAGAAAAAAGACTGATAATATAATTTTATGTAATGCATATGCACCTGTTTATGTTATGAAGAAAGGTTGAACTGGTGAGATGCTGATCTTTAGCTATTTATTGTTAAAATAACCATTGGGGTATGAAAAGGTCAGCAGCTTAGCAAACATGCAGACTGACCCCGGTCACTTGTACTGTAGCAAACTGTCTCAAGTTATTGTTGTTGAATAAAAATTGTATAACTTCTCACCTGCACACATTTAGAACAAGGCAGATGTGTTTTGTGTGGGGACTAAATTCATTTTTTGTTTCCATTCATGCTCTGCTTGTTGGCAATAGCGTGTCTGTTGTATGTGCTGCACTGGAGACATGCAGGAGGAGGAACAAAGGGGGCCCAAAGCCACCTTATGCACATGACTGGGAGCCCCTAATTTAAAAAGAGGCTCAGCACATGTGCATGTGCATGTACATGTGGCATGTTTGCTTACATGCTCCTATTTCAAAATCTGGGGCATGTGAATGCCTCCGTCGTGACCTCCTCAATCACCTCAGGTCCACCTACCATCACACAGAGCAGATGTTGTCGTCAAGGCCTTGGGCTTGTTAGATGAAAGTTTCTTCTTAGAAATGCAGCAGTCTAGGCAGAGACACCTAGACCTCCATCTCCTCTAGCCGAGTCAAGAGATATGAATATTCTCCTGGGCCTACCTGGGGCCTCCTGCTGACTGGACATACCCAAAACACCTCATCTAGGAGCTGAGGTGCTGCTTGCCACCAGGTAAAGCAGGCAACCGCTCGGGACCCCAGGCCAGTGGGGGCCGCTGAGGTGTGATAAACTTTAAACTACAGCGGTGGTAATGTGCAATGACAGCGGGAGAGACCTGACCTCCATCTTGCAAGTGCATGCATGATTCTGTTTAAATAATCCTAATGACAACAAGGAACGCCACTCGGCAAAAATGAAGAGGAGTGATCTGTCTGGGAGTGAAAAAGAACGAAAATAAATGCAAGACAGTAGTGAGTGGAGCACGTAACTAACTATAATGCTAAAAAAGTGAATGCTGATGGTCTCGCCTTAGCTGCGGGGACAGACATTTGATCAGTTCAGCTTCCACTGGTATCACGTTATTTCTTTTGTTTGCTTTGATGTTTAACATTAGCTGACTTAGCTAACAGAGCTGCTGTAGACCTGCTAGTTTTTGATATTAAAAATGTATGTTTTCATTGTGTAAAAACTTTGAGTAGTCATTGCAGGCTCTAGCAGATAAGTGTATTACACTGTCCCTCTCAAATGTCAGATTATTCATGACATAATGGTGATGAATGCTGGTTGGAGGGGCCCCCTGTGAAATTTTGCCCAGGGCCCTGACAGACTCTAGATTCACCACTGTCTTGGAGGTAAGCAGGAGGCATCCTAGTCAGATGCCCTAACCATATGGTAACTGGCCTGGTGCTTATATAGCACTTTTCTACTCTAACTGAGCACTCAAAGCATTTTAACTACAAGCCTCATTCACACTTCTATTGATGCATCAGGAGCAATATGCCCAAGGACGCACGTAGACTGGAGAGGCCAGGGATCAAACTGCCAACCTTCCTGTTGGAGGACGACCCGCTCTACCTCCTGAGCCACAGCCACTCTGAGCACTCAAAGCATTTTTTAACTACAGGCCTCATCCACCCATTCACGCATACATTCATACATTAATCTATGCAAACAGATGATTTTTTAAAAGCAATGTTTTCTTTTCATAACTGGCTCATGGGAAGTAGGAAACCAGAAAATTCAATCGGAAATAAAAACAAAGACCTCCTGCCTCTGTAAAAACCCATGAGGAGATGTATCTGCCCTGTAGTAACACAGCACAAGAAGCTCAAGAAGTAACAGCGGTTGGTGGGCCTAATAAAGTATAGTCTGGTTACAGCTATAAATATATTTAAATGTTCTGAGTTTAATGGGGCGGCTGTGGCTCAGGAGGTAGAGCGGGTCATCTTCTAACAGGAAGATTGGCGGTTTGATCCCTGGCTTCTCCAATCTGCGTGCCGAAATGTCCTTGGAAAAGACACTGAACCCCAAAATGCATCTATCAGTGTGAGTGTGTGTGTTTAGCTGTAGTTTCATCAATTTTACAGTCTTCTTTCCCACAAATGCATAACACGTGGCCTGTCATACACCAAAGTAAGAAATCCAGAAAAGTAACTTTTTTCACTTTTTACAACAGAATGTTCTTGTGTTTACACTGTAAAAAAATAGGACATTTTCTGTTGATTAACAGATAATTTCTGTTTTATAATAACAGTAGTTGCGGTCCTTTACAGTGTGAAGCCATGCTCACGGGTTTCCTTGATTTTCTGCTGCAGCAGCAGCAGGTCTGTACAATGTGGAAGACGTGTTCTTAAAATTTCACTTCTGAAGATGACTCGGGGATTTGGCGGTGTTTTTTTCTTCATAAGTTATCAGGTAATCACTTTACTGATCCGGCCACTAAGGCTGCAGTCAGGTTGTTTGTGGCCCATCATGTAAAATGAGTTTGACACCCCTGAGTTAGGGAAGCCACTGTGATGTACATGAGGAAGAATCCATCTTTCAGGACTTACACATTTATTGTTTTCCATTCATAATTAAACTCATGGCGTTCACTCCATGTAAAATTCAATAAAACAGAGGCAGCACAGTGGTGCTGTGGTTGGTACTGATGCCCCCACAGCAAGGGGTTTGGAGCTTGCGTGGTTCTCTCCAGGTACCCCGGCTTCCTCTCAAAGACATGCGAAGGGACTAGGTTAACTGGCCATACGTGTGAATGTGAGCCTGAACAGTGGTCAGTCTCTCTGCGATGGAGTGGTGACCTGGCCGGGGTGTGCCCCACCCTTCAACCCCGAACTGAATAAGCAGAAGAAGATGGATGGATGCGTCATGTTTACAGTCATGCGCTGAGGAGGACAAAGCTGTCAGACCTCCTTATCCCCTCTGTGTAGTGTACCCTCGGTTGCTCCCTTACGTTCTCCCCAAGGGGTCGCCACAGCACATTAATCCTCATCGGTAATCTGGCGGAGGTTTTCAGATACAGTCGGCATTGGTTATTTGGAGGTTTTATGCCGGATGCCCTTCCTGATGCAATCCTCCATGGTTAGAGGGTCTTGTGCCCCCACCTGGAATCAAAAAAGGGACCTTTTGCTTGTGAGATGAATGTGTAAACCACTACACATCCACACTGTAATTTCTATTAATGACTACATTAACATGGCAAAACAGCAAAACATTTTTCTGGTGATGGGGGGGACACCCCAGCCTCCTCCCCTCAGACCCGCCCCTGATGTGGATTGTTTCTTGAAGCCACTCAAGCTCGGACACATCACAGTATCAGAATTACCTTAATATCGATAATAAAGGTTTAGTATGTGATCAAATAAATAACTGGCCACAGCCGAAGTTCTCCTGGAAATATTAATATGCTTAATTCAGCCAATCAGGAGTGAGTAGCTTTACGCTCCCCTCCGAAACCGACCAATCAGCGGGGGCTAAAAGATTCCAGTAATAGTACTCCACTCACGCTTTGAGCTGCGTGTGGCTCCACCCCGCAGCTCTGAGCAGGGTGGACCGCAGCAAAGAAAACAAGTTATCTCATAGTCCCGGGTCTCCCTGAGAATGAGGGGGGACCTTTAAACCTGAGGACATGATCAGCGGGAAGATGAGTAAGGTAAGAGGGGACAGTCTGTGAAAGCCCCGGGTGTGTGTGTGTGTGTGTGTGTGTGTGTGAGTGTGTGAGAGTTTTGCTGGACCTCCCGGTGGAGTGTGTGGAGGACTGTGGATGGATGTGCGACGCTGCGTTTTTACGCGCGTCTGTCGGCCGTGCGGCTGCGCGCCCTCAGTACGCTGCCGGTGCGTTTCCATCGCAGGCCGTTTTGTGAACTCTCGCAGCGCGGCGTTACCAGGAGCCGTCCGTGCGGCTCTGCGGCAGAGCTGCCTGCGCGCCTGGAGACGCTGGTCTCTGTTCGCTCGAGCCGCAGAAGTTTCTGGACGTGTCGCACTGAGTTAAACTGACAGAAAACGCGCTGAACGGGGGGGGGGGGTCATATGATGCGTTCAGGGGCCCCCTCGTCGGTCAGGAGTGATGCATGTCGCAGGAGAACAGAAACTTTCACACGAGAGCAATTTAGATGATTTTAGTTAATATGTGATGGATTCAAATTAATTTAAGCACTTTTTTAAATGGAGCCTTTCTCCCCCCTTCGGCTGCTCCCCTGTATCCCTCCCCCCCAAGTGGTCGCCACAGCGGATTGATCCGCATTGGTAATTTAGCAGAGGTTTTACGCCGGATGCCCTTCCTAACGCAACCAAGAGCCTTTCGCTTGCTAAGCGAATGTGTTATCCTTTGCCTTATTTAAAAAAAAAAAAAAAAAAGCCCACAGCAGCACATGTCTGGAGACTCAGGGGCGTTTCCAGGATTTTTTAAATGGGTGGCAAGGTGGGGGGGGGGGGCATGGTAAATCAGAATATTTAATCAGAAATAAAATGAGTGATAATATTAAACACTGGGTATGGTATTTTTTAGGCCCATTTATTACATGAAAACAGTGCAGCACTAAAGTAAAAGTTAAAATCCTACTTAAGTAGTTTAATAGTGAGTGTCCCCCGCAGTGTAGTGGTTTACACGCATGCTTTACAAGTGGAAGGTCCCTGGTTTGAGTCCAGGTGGGGACACAAGCTCCCCTCAGAATGGAGGGTTGCATCAGGAAGGGCAGCTGGCGTAAAACCTCTGCCAAATTACCAGTGCGGATTAATCTGCTGCTCGGCGACCCCTTGGTGGAGAAAACAAGGGAGCATCCAAAGGTACATTTAAGTAGCTTAATAGTGCCCAAGTCCTACAACCTAAATATATTCAAACTACCAAAAGTAAATATAATTTTTCTGTAGAACAGCACTTTGCAGAAACGCGTACATGATATTGGATCTTAATTATGGATTCGTCGATGCGTAAGTACCTTCGGCTGCTCCCTTGTATTTTCCCCAAGGGGTCATCACAGCAGATTAATCCGCATCAGTAATCAGGTTTTCAGATGCAGCTCTCCATGGTGAGGGGGGCTTGTGCTCCCACCCAGAATCAAGCCAGGGTCCTTTTGCTTGTAAGGTGAATGAGTAAACCACGACACTGCGGGGACTCCTTTTGATTCATTCACGTGTACTTCAGCTTTATGTTGCTGCTGTTGATGATTTTAATTACTCTTATATTTATGGGTAGCTAAGGCAATTTATCTGCAACATAACGGGTAACTATAGCTTCAGAATAAATCGTCTGGAGCACAAAGTACAGTATTTGCATCCGAAATCCAGTGGAGTGGAAGCAGAAAGTAGCATAACACAGAAACACTTAAAGTACAGGTACACTAAACCTGTACTTCAGTAAAGTATTTGAGTAAATAAAGTAAGTTGCAGTCCTAGTGTCCCTGTCTGTTTATGTAATGGTGTTGGACACTGTAAGATTAGGAGTGCTCTGGTTCAGTGACACTGGGGGCACCAAAAGGGGCCAGTCTAGGGACAGTGCCTCTAGAAACACCCATGTCTACACTGAAAAGGTTATGTTTCTCTATCACTCATTTAAATGGGACAACACATTTTATCAGTGAGGTTAGGGTAAGCATTTACACTCACTGGCCGCTTTATTAAGTATACCTCAACTACTGTTAAAACGTATATCTACAGGGGTGTTTCCAGGATTTTTTAAGACGGGTGGCACGGGGGTGGGGTCCACCAGCCAGTCAGGGGGGACTCGTGTAGGGTGACCAGATCCCAGCAAAGTAAATGTGAGGCAACCGCTGTGTTTGTTTGGGACGATGAGGGACATGTTAAAAGTGCTGTGAGGTAGTCTGAGAATGAAAACAGAATAAACTGACATCTAGCGCATAAAAGCCAAATATATTATATCTGAATGTAACTTTTTCAACGCTCATGCTAACTAAATATAAATATGTTAGGTTCTCCCTGCTGTAGTCTTTGTATGCTACTGTATTCTTTTCTTATTTCACTATTATATATGCTGCTTTTCTGTCTGATAACCATCTTTGGGTTTCGGTGTGGATGCATCATAGACTGGCACACTTTTTTCAGTTATCACACCCCCATACTGCATCACTTCATGCCGCATTTCCCTTGTCTGACATTGAAAAATAACTCCAGCAAAAGAGACAAAAACTCTGTTTCTCAGTCTATACTGCTGCCGTGGTAGTTTCCATCATATTCACAAACCTTCTGACTTTTGGCATAGCTAGACTTGACTAGAATAAAAGTCCTTCCCTGCCTTCACATGCATCAGGTAAAACCCATACTTTAGAAAAGCGCATGTCTTGCAGAGCCAGTCAAAATGCGGGACTGGTGGACAAGGGTTGAAAGTGCCACCCCGGGCCGTTCACTTTAAACACGCCCCTGCATATCTAATCAGCCAATCAAGTGGCAGCAAATCAGTGCATTTAGGCATATACGTATGGTCAAGGTGAACTGCTGAAGTTCACCATCAGAAAGGGGGAAGAAAGGTGATTTAAGTGATTTTGAATGTTGTTGGTGCCAGATGGGCTGGTTTGAATATATCAGAAACTGCTAATCTACTGGCAACAATCTCCAGAGAAACGTCTGGAAAAAGAGAAAACATCCAGTTCTCCAGGAGAACTTGTTGATGCCAGAGGTCAGAGGAAAATAGCCAGACTGTTTCGAGTTGATAGGAAGGCAACAGGAACTTAAGTAACCACCCCTTTCAAGCAAGGTATGCAGAAGAGCATCTGGATGCACAACATGTCGAACCTTGAAACAGATGGGCTACGGCAGCAGAAGTGCTAAGAACAGGAAACTAAGGCTTCAGTTTGCACAGGCTCACCAAAATTTGACAATAGGAAATTGGAAAAATGTTGCCTGGTCTGATGTTAGAGTCAGGCTTTAGCATGAACGGCATAAGAGCATGGATCCATCCTGCCTTGCTGGTGGTGGGTGTTTGAAGATGTGGGGGGTTTAAACACCACAGCCTACCTGAGTGTTGTTGCTGACAAGCTCAATTTCTTGATGACCACAGTGTACCCATCTGCTGAAGGCCACTTCCAGCAGGATAACCTGCCATGTCACAAAGCTCAGATCATCTCAAACATGAAAGTGAGTTCACTGTGCTTAAATGGCCTCCACACTCACCAGATTTCGATCGGACAGAGCACGTTTGGGATGTGGTGTAACAGGAGATTAATATCATGGATGTGCTGCTGACACATCTGCAGCAACCGTGTGATGCTATCATGTCAATCGGGAGCAAAACCTCTGAGGAACGTTTCCAGCATCTTGTTGAATCTATGGCAGGAAGAATTAAAGAAGTTCTGAAAGCAAAAGGCAATCCCACATTGTACTTGCAATTTGTGTCTAATGAGTGGCCAGCGAGTGCATATCGCCCTGTTTGTTTTATACTTGTACTGCGCTTTTATAGAATTTCAGGTATACGTTTATGCCAGGTATACATTCATCATTATGAATGAAGAGTCCACGGTCAGTTCTGATGAGTCTTATTACTGGAGGTTTCAAAGATTTCAATAAACCTGCCTTTCCTTACTGTCACAACTCCCTTACCAGTGCAAGTAGCTGGGTACTGTTATTGTGTGGCTGCCATCCTTATTGGGCAAGGGTTTTGAAAGTACTCACCTCTCACTAACAGGATTCAGCTAGTCCGTGAACATTTGGTGGTCGATAAAGAGTCTGTACACATGAAGATTTCAGGAAACACTGATGTAGAGCATACACAATGCTTCTTTAAAGCAAGGTTAATATTTCATTTTCATTAGAAAAGCCTTTAAAATATTGTAAGAAATGTTTTATTTATCCTTAAAGTTGAAAAACTACCTTGTTACTGCAGATATACAGAATACAAAAAAAAAAAAAATTGAAGAGCTCAATGACTCAAAATCCAACATAATACAACTCGGAGCTCAAATCTGAAATGAATGCAGGCAGTGTGGTACTAAGATGGCAAAGACCCTCTGCATCTGTCCCTACGACACCAAAGCTGAAATGGATGTTAGAGAGTGAGTTCAATTGCATGTCCAGTAAGCAGCACAGTGTGGTTAGGATCCATTAATTATCCATAGCAATTCAGCAAAGCCACAGTCATTTGGATAGAGGATTCCAAACAGTGTGTTGATTCAAACTGGATTCAAACGGCAACAGCAATGATGAATTTCCTCAGTGAGTCATATGGATGCATTCCTCAGCTAGCAGTTAAATACTCAAGCCACAGAAACATTTCTGGGATTACACCACTTGTTAATTACAACTAGTGTAATGCCTCCAACATTTCTTCTTACTGCTCAGATTAACTGTCCTCTCTGATTAATTGTCCTCTCAAAAAGTCCTGAAACCAGGCACAGTCATGTTGTGGTCCAGGAGGTGAGTGGGCATTGCCTTGCTGTAACGCTCCATGAAGCACATCAAACTACTCTCACTGTGTTCCCTCAGCTCACCGACCTTGTCCATATTATTGTCCAAACGCCTTACATCCACCATGATGTCCGCTGTTGACAGCTCCTGTGCTGAAACCCCTTTATTACTCTGTAGCTCCTTCAGGATTATAGATCTCGCTACGGGCAGTAAAACTGTCAGCACCTGGTGAAGATTCTCCACCGCTAAGAGTGTAATGTGAAGAAAAACCACTAGCAGACTTGTAAACCTTTGCAAAAAGTTACCCTTTCACCTTTGCATTAATCCCAGTGAGCAAGAAAAATCAACGTTATTGCTGATAAAGTCGTTAGAAAATCAAAACAACAACATGACCTGCTGCAGCAGGCTTCCACACAACGCGGCGCCAGTGTTTGGGTAAAAACAGGACGAACCAAAAAGAACCTCACTCCAAAAATAGAAACAATACTAACACAGTTGTAAATTGCAGTCATGTTTCCATCAGTGGTTTATGAAATGTGCCAGCGAATGCAGTTTTATTACCAATAACCAACTTATGCTCCAATCATGATGCAGTTACAGTTAGTGTTGAAGTTCGATGAAATGAATAGTTGGAAGTTTAGCTGCTGAACATGGAGCAGCAAAAATTGGGGATAGCAGATAGATCTCAAAGTTATTCTCAGTATATTCCCAGCTGTGTCAACACATTTTGGCCAAGGACAACAGCTGGAAATGCAACTGGGATCAGCTGTCTTTGCTTTTAGCTTGTTTTTCTTCACTCATGACTCACAAAATGACTTTTATAGTTATTTCTTTCCAGTGAAATACATCATGTTTAATTCCTTTCTAGTCACTTGTATTCGCCACGGAGTAGGCTTAAATTATATAAGTGATTACAATTAGAAGTTTCAGTCTTGTGGTGGCCAGCCAGTGCTGAATGTGTGTGTGTGTGTGTGTGGTGTGTGTGTGTGTGTGTGTGTGTGTGTGTGTGTGTGTGCAAGGATGCTGTGAACGAGAATCTGTCCCACAGGCTTCATCACACTCTTTCAAATGCATGGTATGGTTATCCACACGTGTGGGTGTGTGCATGTGAACTGGTGATTAATGACTGGCCAATTAGTGCTGGCTCCACATCGTCGTTCCTATCTTGCTGTGCAACATGAGGAAAACAGCCACGGATTAATAACAAGATAACATTGTCCAACCTTTCCTTTACTAGATTTTCTCTTACGTGAACTATATTCTCTGCAGATAAGTGGTAGCCAGGCTGCGTTTTGATCAGATTAGATCAAAGCTTGTGACGAAAAAGTACCAACTTTCTGGGAAAGCTTGAGGAGGATAGTCAAATAAGTGTTGAGATGGGTATTTAAGCCAGCTTCTCCGATGGAGATGCTCATCGACCGGCACTACAGTGCTGTGGTTGTGTTCAGTGTACAGTTGGTGTTCTATATTTGTAATTATTGGGTGTAACTGAGAAGCTTGAAGGCCTGGGAATTCTGTTTATTTGTGACACCTCCCATTCGCTGAACCAGAGGCTGGTTCACGTTCCCATGGGTGCAGCGCCGCAGTAACAGCTATTCACGCTCACCTGCAAAGTTCTTCAGCTTTAACACAGGATGGGTACAAGCCACTCCCCTTTTACTCAAGCAGATGCTGCGACCTGGTTTCCTAAACATGCGCCTGAAACTGCGATCAGATCAGATCTGGATCTAACTATTGCAGCACACTTCATCACTTCAACGTTAGTCCTGGATGATGTCATGCACTAACTGAGGTCACATCACAGTACATGGGTAACATTTTTAAGCAAAGACAAATAGTGCATTTTGCCAGCAAATGTGAACAAACGCAGCAAGGGGTGTCGGTGGCGTTGCCGCAATAAGACCTTTCTGTGTATGTGTGTGCATGCGCAGCAGGAGTCCTACACAGGAACGGAAGTGTATCACGGCACCATGCTGACCTCACCTCGGGAACAGGCAGTCTCTGTTCCCTCCAGCGCCTGTCCCACCCTTCGGACACACGCATTTATTAACACACATGCAGGCCTTCATGCCAACAAATGATGCAGGAACCCAGATGCCGGCGAGATATTCTCAATGGAGGGTGGGATTTAAGTACACAGTAAGTCACAAACACAGGATTGAATGATATGTTGTAGTGCATAAAACCAACTCAATGTAATTACCAGATTTTACGGGAAACCTGGCTCTGATGGACCGTAAAAATAGATAGTGTGGACATTTTCAACTCAACTTCAACTCAACTCTGTAAATTTCTTGTTTAATGAACTACAGTCCACCCCTCCGTTTGCAGTAGACTGACAGTGTGCTTGTAAAGGAAGAATCTGCTTCGCACATACCCCATTTGCACACTAGATTTCATATGTAGCCATTATGGAACGGATAGGTTAACATTCTAAGCTGATTACAGAGCGATTACAGAAAACGTGCAACCATAAATGGAAAAGACAGTTTTTAAGATTCTAGCCAGATTGAAAGTCAGTATTTGGTATGGCCACCTTTAATCTTCAACACAGCCTGAACTCTCACAGGCAAGCTTTTGTGTCATTTCTTGAAGTAGTCTTCAGGAATAGCTCTCCAGTCTTCTTGAAGGACATTCCGAAGCTCTTCTTTGGATGTTTGATGCCTTTTGTTCCGTCCTCTGTCAACACGATCCCGCACTGCTTCAATAATGTTGAGGTCTGGGTTCTGGGGAGGCCAGTCTATGATTAATAGTGTTTTGCTGTGTGTTTTTCTATCCGTGTTGGCTTTTACTGAATTGGCAGTGTGTTTGGGATCATCTTGATGCAGAAATATTAAGCTGTTGCTCGAAATCTGAACATGCTTTTCTGCATTCATTATTCCACCAATTTTGACAAGATCTCCACCACAACTGGCTAATATGCAGCCCCAGCCTATGATAGAGCCTCCTCCATGTTTTCCAGATGGCTGTAGCCACTCACTGTTGTACCTCTCTCCTGACCTCCTTAATTTATATTGATGTTCCTTTGAATCAGAAATTTCAAATTTGTATTTATCACTCCATAAGACCTGTTGCCGCTGATTTTCAGTCCAGGCTTTTTTGTACATCTCTTAACCTTTTTTTCCCTCTTTTGCTTCCTTAAGAATGGCTTTTTGACAGTCATTTCTGATGAGGCATCATCAAACAGTAACTGGATCAGCTGAAGAGCCAGATATATCTTCTCAGATCCCATACTGTTCCTCTGCAGTTGATGATTTTTAGGCTTCCACTCCTTCTTTTGAGCTCCACTTGTCCAGTTTTCTCAGATTCTTTAAGGACACACTGCACGCTATGCTGATATGTGCTGAGTTTTCGGCTAATAGCTGTTTGGGAATCAACTTGTTGTTGCAAAAGCATGGTAAAAATATAAAATGTCAAACTGTGTTATCGTTGACATTTCTCTTAGATTCAGGTAAAGAAATGGGAACAAATGATGGGTTTTTGCAAATGGCCGATAGTAACAAACTGTCTAAAGATACAATTTAAATTTGGTTCTTTGCTAAGTTGTCTGCTATGTGTAGACATAACAGTGGTTCGGCCCTTGCATTAGGTGATTTTTTGCTTGAATGATTCATAGGTCAGTGTTAAGTGGCTTAAAAAACATACACAAAGAAACCACATTCCTCTGAAAACTGAAAAACCTTTAGAAAGCCTGGAGAACTATTGCACAAGACCACTTTCTAAAAAATACAATAAAATCTGGCTCCTTGGAAGCAAAATAGAAGAAAATGAGAGGTGACTCAGGACTCTTACACACTACTGTTATTCACCTGTTTAAACTGTGCTAAGGATAGTAGTTACGTATCTTGGCCACGCCACATTGAGTGACAATGTTCAGTTGCGCTGAAAGACACTAAGGAGTTGACTGCCCTGCTTTTTCATGTAGTAGATGTTTTAAACCTGTTTTGAACTTGCCAAAATTGGCATCTCATTTAATGTCACCCTGAATTATGGATGCACCTTGTTAACCAAGCTAGCTAGCTAGTGCTAATGTTAGTAGAAAACTCTCCAGCTCTAAGCACTCATCTAAATTTGGTCACATTTACTTTAAAGACACATAATAACAACTCAAAGCTTTGAAACAGTATTTGACAAACCATTTTGGTGATGTAATTGTGGCTATGGCTGTCTTTTATATACGGTCTTTGATTGTATATGCCCAAACAATATTGGGATTGTAAATATCAATAAACATTTTTTTACATCTCATTATGAGTGGACAGGATAATGTGATCAAATTTAGAGAAAAAACTGTGTTTAAATCAGTGAACGAAATAATGTTTTTATAAAGATGGGGTCATGGTTTCTGGTTCAAGATCCACTCGAATTCTGTCAAATAAAATTGTACAAATAATATTAAAACCTCAAGCTGCTTGTGCTTTCCAGAATACACTCTGAAACACCTGCCACTTTTGGTTCTGCAGACCTCATACAAAGCAAAACAGCCTGAAGGTGATTTAGTGATATAAAGACAAAATCCCAGTTCTTGTAAAAGCACTAAGAAGGCTTTCCCCTCTGGGGCATATTCAATCTGTGCCCTTACTGAGGCCATCTGGAGCCGATGCCGAGGTCACAGTTACCAGTCCTGTAGTCGGAATGAACCACTCCCACACAATGCCCATCATTGTCTAAATATCAAGACTATTTTTAGTAAGAATCAAGAGGGAAGGGGCAAGAGAGTTTCCAGAGATGTGTGGGTGTGTGTTTGTGTGGCCTCAAATGGCTCTGTGTGTGTGTGTGTGTGTGTGTGTGTGTGTGCACATTTGTTTTTTTACATTTGTGTGTCTGTATACATCTCTTGTTTGTGTGTTCAACCCCTCCTTCGCTCAATCCAGCTACTGTTCTGTGGCGGCTGGCAGAGGTGCAGCGAGGAAGGGGAGGGATCCCTGTTAGAAAGCATCTCTTTGACTCCATTAAACTCTCCTTCCTTATTCTGCCAAAAGGCTAAAAATATTAGAAAAAGGGCCCTCTTGTGCGCTGCAGATGTTGCGGGGGTGGTGGGGGTGTCTTTCCTGGAGCGCACGGGGACGGGAAGAGGACAGGGGACGCGTGTCTGTTTTCTCCGGCCGTCTGCAGGGATACACGTCTGCATGTGAGTGTGTAAAGTTTTTCTTCCTGAGGTCTCAGGTAGCTGTTTATAACTCGTGTCACTTCTTTGGAAATGCAGGCAGGCCTCGGCTGGTTGAGGCTCCGGCGCATGAGTGGCCGCATGAAGTGTGTTCTTGTGAGGGTTCGTCCATGAGCGATTGTGTGTGATGATTAAGCTGTGCGATCGTGGAAATGCGCAGTGCAGTGCAGCGCGGATGAAACAATCAGATGAATCGGTTCAGACTCTGAGTGGGGTTTTTGAAGCTCTTTTCTCTGAAAAGCAACAGTTTCTGCAGGAGCTCAGCGTACCAAAATACAGAATAACACATGTTTTACCGGAGGAAGATGGTTTTTTATCCAGTGAAGCAGTGACAGTAATTACTATCCTGGGGACCGGGCTCTACATCACAGGTTGTTTTCAGTGCTCATACGCTCAGACTCTACCAGCTGTTTTCTGTTGTAATCCTCCACAAAGTTGTAAACCTCCTTCGCTGTGGTTTCCTCTGCAGGACTCCCAAGTTGAGCTGACTGGAGTTTTTCAGCGTATTTGATATTAAACTCAGTTTGCACACAGTTTTCCATCAGTGCATTGGCAGTTTCACAAAGGCATGAAAAATAAAGGTTAGCAACTCCAGCCAGATGTCAATGCATTTCTGACAATGCATGCATGAGTTGTTCAGTAATGTGGAAACAAAGGTTCTTGACTAGGAAACGCCACATGGAAGCCTGCAAGAGTTAGAACAAAGCCAAAACTCACTGAAAAGTTGTTGACATCATATACAGTGTATGGGCAAAAGTATTGGGCCGCCTACACATTACACATCCATTCATATGGAGTTGATCCCCCCCCCCCCGTGCGGCTATAACTGCTTTCACTCTTTTGGGAAGGCTTTCCGCAAGATTTCAGAGAGTGTGTGGGAATTTTTGCCCATTCATCTAGAAGCGCAGTTTTGAGGTCAAACGAGACCTGGCTCACAGTCGCCGTTAGTAGGGTGACTACAGCATTTTTACCCCTTGTCCCACGACATGAGGCAGTGTCCCATATTTCGATTGGCTTTGCAGGACCTGCACTTTTCTAGAGTCTGGCTTTAACCTGATGCATGTAAAGAAAAAAGAAAGCAAGGGAGACTTTTCCTTACGGTCAAGGTAAGATTAGCCTGTCTAATAGCAAAGTTACAAATTGCCACAAAGTCACAAGCTTTACCAGTTTGGATGGAAACACAAATGAAAGGAAATCCTGCTTGAATAATAGTTTGAAACTGGGTGGAAGTTGATTCTTTGTGGGTTTTTGTAATGTTTTTGTGCCAGTTGTGAGCCTGACAAGAAACCTGTGGATCCAAAAGAAGCTGATGGATGCTTCCCCACTGAAACCCAAATGAGAGCTGGACAAAACAACTACTGAAAAATCAAGAATTTATACAGGTTCCAATAAAACAGCAGTAATACACAACTCTTAACAGCAAAGAGATTATTAATAATGATTACAGCTTACGAAACTACTTCACTTCGAGTCAGCTTAGTAGCGTAACTGATGTTTTTGTTAAAATTGGTAATGAGAGATTGCAGATGCTGATGTTTCTCATGGCACTTGAAAGACTTCTGATCTGTGTTGGCTTAAAACAGGAGTTTGTTTTGCTAAATGTTCCTCAGGATGTTTGGTCAACAGTTGGTTCTTTGATTTCCAGAAGAACTTTGAACTGCCATGAGTTTATTCATCTGGCCGAAAGACTGATGAGCTGATGTCATGGCGAGGCGTCTGTCTCTTTGTTGGCCCAACATTCACAAGAATTGCTACTCCTTCTACCATCAGAATTTCATGAAATTTACACACAGTGATCACCTAATGGGTGTGGAGCTTGAAGTCAAGAGCATAGTTTTAGTTTTACGGTTACTTTTCTATTTTCACAAGAATCACTACTCCCCCTAAAGTATTGGTCAGATTTTAGAGAAAATTGGGCACACTGATCACCTAATGGGTGTTTACCCAAGTTAAGCTTAAGGTCAAGAGCATGATTTTTGTTTAATGGTTACTTTTCAATTTTCACAAGAATCACTACTCCTCCTAGAGTATTGGTCAGATTTTGGAGAAACTTGGGCACAATAATCACCTAAGTGCTCATCCAAATTATACTTAAGGTCAAGGTTAACATCACATTTCTTGTTTTACACACAGTTTTTCAGTTTCACAGTAATCATTACTTCTGTGAGTATTGGTCTGGATTGTAATGTTTATAAAATGAGTGTTTGAGTGTGCCGCTCCACCATCTATACCTGTACATCATCATTAGGTTTATTTATTGTATAATAATATCTTGAGCTAGGTTAGGGTCAGCCAAGAACTAGGGTTGTCATCCTGGATATGACTGTTTTGCGAGCATCCTTGACTTTTCATTGGATTCGTTTGTGCATTACAGCAAACCAATGACAAGAAAACTTATCTCTTTCTTTATGTGCTTCACGCTTCACAAAGGCCTGTGAATTGTGACGGATCGTGAGCCAGAGGAGCGACTATGTCTGGTCTTAAAAATAATCATTTTCAGTTCACCTCGTGGGCGGCACCTTAACCCCTTAACCCACCAGAGTGCCATGGCTCACCGCGTTATTGTACGAAATAGAAATTGGTTTCATCCTGGTCAGTTTTACCCTCTGGTCCTCTCACATGAGCCAGCATAGAAATGTTTTTCAAACACCTTGTAAAGAATTCAGTAGCAGAGTTCCATATCACTGTCTGACCACGGTTGCCTGTGGTGGGACTATATAGTAGCCTTGATTGTGTCTGGAGCAGGAAGAATGCTGCCACCCTCTCCTCTATGTGTTTATCCCTCAGCCCACATCACCACTATGGTTTAGCTGACAGTAACTGGTTGCTTTTTTAAAAGTCACCGTGGGCCCCCTTGTGTACAGTAATGCATACTTGACAGGGTTATTGCACCCTGCTTTGTTTCATAGTTGAAACTGCTGCATCCTATAAGCTGAATCTGCAGTAATGCACAAGAAGAAGTTTAAAGGGCTGTTTTGTGTTCCTTTGTGTGACTAGCTCCTGAACTAACACGCCTTGTCGGTGGGCTTGAATGTCACTGCAGAGCAATGGAGCATGTATTACAGAAGGTAGCAGAATTGGTCATGAGGAAAGGCAAAGCAACATTTGTAATATTTGTGGTTCGGGACCTAAAGTGAGAAAGGAGTGCCACATGGGCGATCCTTCAAAACAAGACCAAGCTAAGATAACCTCAAACTGTAACGAAGTTTGTGCGGCTTTCTGTCAGCAAATGTGATAAAGGAATTAACAAGACTGGGCCATGTGAGTCAAATAAACCAAACGAAAGTCCCAGCATAAAAATGATACAGCCCCCTCAAGCAATGGCGAGACAAGTTTCCAAACCCCGGCGTTTTACACGACTAACACTGAGCCACCCACCCTGTCCACCTCCACCATCCGTAGTGCTGCGGTCACAGCGCACTTGTAGTGGAGCAGGCCAGCAGCCGCTGAACACAGCAGGCGGAGGGTGATGCCAGGCGAGGCAGCTGTCCAAACACTGTCCGGTCCCTAGAACAGAGCCAGAGAAGCAGGATAATGGAAAAAGTGTGCAAACAGCTCCCTTTCTTTGTTACCACGGAGTAAAAGCACAAGCAGAGGCAACAAAAACCTTTTTGTCTGTGTATCGCTTTAATTATCCAAAGCTACGGACACCTTAGCAGCACAATCGCCTTCCTAAATATATACCTGTTGATGACAGCAGTGATATATGTGTGTGTGAAGGGGAGGGACTCATACTTGCTTTCAAATTAATCTCATTATGTATGCATGAGAACATGCTAAGCAACCCTTATATTGAGTCTGCAGGCTCATGTTCCAAGCCTTCGCAGAGTCGTCTGCGGCTCTGATCCCGCGTTGGGAAACAAAACTTCACTGGGCAGGAACGACTATGCCACACACATCAGTGCTCGCAATAGCGCACACACACACACACACACACACACACACACACACACAGAGCGGCATATGTAAACACGAGAAAGAGAAACTGCCGTTTTCTTGTGCTTTTACCTTGCCTGGTTGGTCTTTAATAGAAATACTTCAACACATTTGCTCCTTTTTTTTCTGCTTTCACAAATCTTCACACACACACTAAGGATTATAGTGGGGCATGGGCGGGAACCTCACAGATTATTACTGGAAGATGGTTACACAACCAGAACAGAAGTTCAAAAGGCAAAGGGAGCAAAAGAATAGACCCCCCCCCCATTGCTGTGCACCTAGATTCATACACACAGCTATTCACCCATGTCTTCATGTTAGTGCTGACACTTATAAGCTGCTATTATTAGAGCCAGCTCATTCAAGTATTACCTTATTTCTTTATTTGTGTCTTTCTTCTTTTTGTCTTGGAAACTGCAGTCAGATGACTTTGTACTTAGGTGTGTTTAGATGATTGACAGAAGACATTTAACATTTGCCAAGTCAAACTCCTGGACGAGGGTCAAACAAGGATTCTTTTGGAGTTTCTGAGAGTAGCATGTCTGGTCCAGTATCAGGTGTCTAACTCTGTGAATGTTGTTTTTCTGTGTGTGTGTGTGTGTGTGTAAGCAGGCGGGGAAGGGAGAGCCCCACATCTTCAAGGAGAAGACTTTCAAGAAGAAGCGGCAGTGCAGTGTTTGTCGGCAGAACGTTGACAGCGTGGGCTCCTTCTGCAGAGGTGAGAGTGCTGCTGTGTCGACAGCTCATTGCCAAAGTGGTCTTGTTACATTTTGCAGTTAATTCAGCTGTAATTACAAATGACCAGACACTGCAGCTGTGAGAGCACTAATTCTTTCTTTACTTGTTCTTCCCTCCCTCCTACCTGACTCGTGTTTCTGCCAGTATGCAAAACAGCCACCCACAGGAAGTGCGAGGCCAAGGTAAGGCTCCAGGCTCGGCTCAGATGACAAAATGATGTATTGGTAAAAACAAATGGTGAACACAAATTTTGAGTCATGAGGGGACTTTAATGCTTCAATTTTTCATGGTGCTTTCTTCACAGTCCAGCTGTAGAATTATTGCCAGAGCCCAGCTTATATTAATTGGTTGGTTGACCCAAATCTAACCCAAATCCTAACTCTCTATTTTCATAAAAGCAGGGGATTTTTGTCCCATGGATGCAAAAACTTTGAAGAACATTTTTCAAAAGCCAAAAATCACATATTCTGAGACCACAGTAAAAATGGTGAGAGGTGAGGTTTACTTCTCATCATCGATGAGGACTTAGTTAGACCTCAATCATCATAGGTGGTAACCCTACCCTAACCCTATATTTTATAAAAAGAGAGAACTGACTTTTTTTTTTAGAAAAAAATGTGAGTAGTTTTTAGCTTATCTGGTCGAAGTAATAGTGCGCTAATGCGATGGTGAGGTTGTTCATCCATCCACAATTCACAAGATTCGCTACTCCTTATACAGTGTTGGTCAGAAGTCAATCAAACTTACACACAATGACCACCTAATGGATCTTCACTCACGTTGCGCTCAAGGTCAAGATCATATTTGGCCTTTTATGGGCGCTTTGCCATTTTCACAAGAATCGCTGCTCCTTTGGCAGTATTGGTCAGATTTTTGTGAAACTTAAAACACAAGGACCACCTAATAGTTCTTAACCCAAATTGTGCTTAAAGTCAAGATCTTATTATCATTTTATGGACACTTTTCCATTTTCACAAGAATTGCTACTCCTAAAAGTACTGGCCTGGACTGTAATACTCATGAAATGAGTTTTTGAGTGTGCTCTTCTGTTA
>VUQH01030870.1:0-22210 GCA_015106775.1 Etroplus canarensis | reverse complement strand
TCCATAATCACATCTCTCACCTTCTCGACAAAATCCAAAGTGTTCTGGATGTGGTGTTCAGATCTGCCTACCAGTGGATTGAGGATCGAAGCCAGAAACTTAGAGATCATCAGAGATGTAGGCTTTTAAACTGAGTGAGAGATGGTCATGCCCAAAGGCCTGAAGATCACAATCTTCTAATATTCGTTTTCAGCCTACATTCTTGGAATCTTTTGAGGATATGATGTACTGTAGATGATGGAATATTTAAAGTCTTTGCAATTTAAATTAAGGAGCATTATTCTGAAATTGTTCCACAAGTTTTAGATGTAATTTCTTTCAGATTGCTGAACCTCTGTCCATCTTTACTTCTGAGAGACTCTAAGGTGTTCTTTGTATACACAATCACATGATTGGCCTGTTGCCGCTTAACTTTGCAACATGTTCCTCATGCTGTTTCTTTTTAGTCCCACTTAATTTTCCAGCCTTTGGTTGCCATGTCCAACTTTTTTGAGACATGTTGCTGCCATCTAATTGAAGATGCGCTAGTATTTTTCATGAAATAGTAAAATGTCTTGCTTTCAATATTTCACTCTATGTTTTGTTTTTAATAAAATGTTACTTTATGAGATTTGGAAATATTGCATTGTGTTTTTATTTATAATTTTACAGTGTCCCAACTTTAATTAGACTTGGGATTTGGGATTCCCAAAAAAGCTTAAAAATGCTCTTTTATACTGACATAATGTTTACTCTAGTGCAGACTAAAGACAGCTGAACTTGACTTTACTAGAGACATGTTTTTTTTAAAAAAACAGACAAAAAAACGGCTTTCCTAACCTGCAGTGTAGGGGGTTCAACAACACAAAGGACAAAAAAGTAAATAATTACATTGTAAGGAATCAGTCCTCTCCTTATCCTTCCCATCATCCTCAGGACAACCTTCATTTTTCTTCCTCTCTTTACTTCCATTATCTTCTGTCACATCTTCTTGCACTCTATCTGCTCCTCTACAAAATTGAAGCACGCAGGATTGATTTTAGCCTCTGAACCTATTTACAACCGGATACTATTTTCAACATTTTTGTTGCTAAGGGTCACACTAGATCATTAAGCCACACCATAATAACTGTAAATAATGTAATTATCTTGATAATTGTGAAGTGTCCTCTGTAGTGCAGTGGCTTATACATTTGCCTTACAGGCGAACGGTCCCTGGTTTGATTCCAGGTGGGGACACAAGCCTCTCTCACCATGGAGGGTTGTGTCAGGAAGGGCATCTGGTGTAAAACATCTGCCGAATTACCATTCGGGGTTAATCCGCTGTGGCGACCCCTTGGGGAGAATACAAGAAAGCAGTGGAAGGTACATTTTATCTTGATAATTGTGAAAGTTAAAATACGTCTCCAAAATTATTTGTGTTCATAAAACTGTAACACTAAAATTACAGTACCTGGTTGAGTAGGCCTGACTTACCTCAGTTTGCTTGCTTTCCCTCTCCTTTCTTTCTTTTCTTTTTGATAGCCTGATTTTCCTTCTTTAGAGAGACACACGACTCACAGTGGCATCAGTGGTTATCCGGATAGTATCAATTAGTAAGTCTGAGCGTGGGGTGGCCTAAACCATTTTGTCTCATTTGTAAGCGGTGAAAGTGGAGATGCTCCACTATTTTTGGAATGAAAGTTCAGCCATCCCACTGATTTGTTCAGACAGTTTATGACACTAATTACTTAAAATGCTTGAAATAAAAACTGCAAACAAAAAAACAACTTTTCATTTCAGGCTTGCAAGCCCCCCTCCCACTACTGGGGCCCTGGATAGTCAGTCTCACTTTTCCCCCCCTACCAGGACCCTTGGTAATTTTCCTACATCAAGCAAAAATTTTCTGGTCAACATGAAAATCAATGAGACTGATTAAAATTAATGAATACCATTACTTCTAATTTTGATGGAAGTGTTGCGATTATCTGAGTAAGAAATTGTGCAAAATAATCTCTGATTCAAAATAGTTATCAATTAATCAGTAAATTAATTGGCTTAATGAGAATCTGCAACTACAGTGAACATTGTTGAATATTTAAAGAAATGGTGGAAAGTGTAACCACAAACAGTAATACTAGTTAACATAATAGCTCAAGCTTAAACCAGTGCAGTACAATTAGAACAATTAAACTAAAGATGAATCAAAAAGTCAGTGTCTCAGCAACATCAGTGCCACAATAACTACTATCTTAGACATCAAAGCTTTCAAACTGCAATTTGCACAATTATGAAACTGAGTCAAAGTGTGCTTTTTTGCTCATTATATTCCTTTTTTTTCTTGCTTTAAGTCAGTGTAATAAAGACGCTGATTTTTTTTCTGTAGCTGAATTGAAACAAGCAACCTAGGAAAGCATAGTGGATGATTTGTCACTGTTTCTGAAACTTTACACAGAAAACAATGAGTTTTAGGGTCACCAGTTAAACTATCATGCATGTCTTTGAACTGTGGGAGGAAACTGGAGTACGTGGAGAGAACTCACACAACCCAGGGAGGAGATGCAAACTCCACACAAAGGGTAGCTGGCCAATTCAAAATCAGGATCCTCTTATTGTGAAGTGACAGTGACTTTCATCAGCTGAATAGGGACTAGCAGTGTTTCAACATTATTTAACAAGTAGCTACTCCCTTGTATTCTCCTCAAGGGGTCGCCACAGCAGATTAACCTGCATTGGTAATTTTGGCGGAAGTTTTGAGCTAGATGCCCTTCCTGACCCAACCTTCCATGGTGAGAGGGGTAAGCCACTACACTACAGGGAAACCTTACGCAGTTTTTAAGAAATTTATAGAAATGCTGAATTTCTGTTTTTCAGTCAACAAAACATGAACTTCATCAGATCTCATAGCTAACCTCTTAGGTCAGAGAAGGCAAGTCACTGAGACATGGAAACACTTAGGGATGTGCAATAAACTGCGGCAGTCAGAGTCTTCGCCTGTAGCACTAGCACAAGAATCACATCCTACGAGTCCAAGGCCAGACCCTCAGGACAGGAAGGAAGATTTTGATCTGGTCCGTACGCTTCATTTAAGCAGACCAGACACCAGAGAGTGTGTCATTTGAGATGATTGATTTTACTAGAAACAAACTCCGAGTGAAGACAGTAAGGGCCTGTTTGTTGATGGCAAGATTAGTATATAATGAAAATAATTGTAGAGGCTTCCTACTGTAACTAAGTGTGCCTATCCTCAGCGTGTTACACTGCTCACAGTGAAAATGCTAACATTTTGTTGCTTAGATCAGTATAATACTGAACACCTCAGTTTTGCATGTAACATAACAATAATTAGCACTAAATGTGTTGTCCTGCTAAGGTCTGTGGACATCTGCTCCACATTTAGACCTCAACCAAATCAAAAATTTAAATTCTGACTTGATGTAGACTTGATGGTGGAGGAGATGTTATTAGTATTTGACCTTGGGAAGCATAAATGTCTCTATCAATTTTCATGACAAACCAGTGATAGTTACAGACATATTACTTGAATCTGAATCAAAGTGGTAGACAGACAGTTTCAGCTGGTGTCTAAAAATGAAATCATGTCAGATCTGCAGGCACTTTCTATTTGCATAAAGTGTCACCACGACAGTTACTGTTCTTCTGTTTGACCTATTCTTTTAAGGATACTACTGTAGAAGAATTTAAGCATGGTTATATGGAAATTATATTTCTTGTCTGTAATACAGACATGTTTTTTTGTGCAAAAGGATTCCACACTGAGGAATGATGCATGCAAATGTGCTTTGAAAATGTATTTAAAATTAAATAAAAAGGAGGGTTTAAAAAAAAGATAAAAACAGATTAAAAAAAGATGCAAAGAAAAAAACAGAGGGAGGTGCAGGCAAACAGTAGTTCGGGTAAAACTTTTCTTATTATATACTACTACTGAAATAAAAAAATCTCACCCCCCATAGTCCAGTGCTGTCTGCTGCCCAGTGTACGTGTATGTATATGTCCACATGGCACCAACACTATTCTATAATACCATAATTCTATGTCATTTCTTGGAGTAGTTAAAGGCTCTTGAGCTAACTACTGCTTTTCTCCCCTTTACCCAGTCTGTAAAAAAAATCACAACATGTGCCAAATTGTGTGTGCCACGATGCACAGAGTCAGCGTCTTTCCAAGTGAGTGTGCACATTTGTGCAAGTATGTGGATAATTCTAGTGAAGGCAAAGATCTCATCAGCTACTACAGTGATTAGGCCTTTTCTTTACAGCTGACTGTAAACAAGAGATTGCTCTGTTTCACTGAGGCAAACCAAAAGGAGACTTAAGTATCCGGCGCAATAATGAGAGTTTCTGTGAATGTAAAGATGCTGAAAACAGCAAGTTTTAAAAAATCCAGAAACAAATGTGCAAATGTGTAAGTGTGTGTTATTCTCTCACGGGTAAGGTCAGTGCTTTACAAATCCTCCTGTGAGCTAAGAACTCCTAACACACAGATTAACAGACCAGGATTAGCAGAAGATTAGACATCAGCACGTAATCCAGCAGCACAGCGTTGATGGTGGTGATGGGAAGGTAGTGAAAGAGAGGTGGGAATATATTAATGTGCGTGTTTGTGTGTGCGTGAGTGTGGAAGCTGGTTAATAAGGGCACAACAGAGGCAGATTCCCTGTCCCTGTCATTTCTCAGCAGGGAGCATCAAATCACTGCGGCTGGGTGAGCATTAGGTCGGTCATTTCCAGGTCATGTCTTCAGTGTCGAAACTGTGGGGAAGCTGAACAAGTGTGACGACCGCCGGATCAGAGCTGGTGGTGGGGGGGGGTGCTTGCAGCCGTGTGGTTTTGTATGTTAGTGACAACTCTGAAAGTTTGATTAAAGCACTATTACCCACTGCACTCATTAATGTGATCCTCTCAAAGAATTCGAAACAAGCTCCTGTTCCATTCATTATTAATTTTGTTTCATTTTGTGGGAGCAAAAAGACTCATGACGGAAGCTGATATGGACACTTAACATGTGATTTATTTAAATTATAAAGAGCAGATATGGTGTCCAGATTGGAAAATAAAACATACAGTTTGTCAGAGGTAGATTTACTGAGGCCTCGATGTTCTGTGAGGCTCTTATAAGTCTGCACCAGAAAGTCAGTTAAACAAATTATTCATTTATTATTGTACTGTGGCAGTTACCTGTTGGATGAAAGATGTTATGACTCCAACTGGGGCTTCAGGTTCGATGGCTGAGCCTCTCTCTTCCTCTCTGTGATGGCAAGATGTAAACAAGCAGTGGAAAGTAGGGCTAACAGTGTAGGACAGATGGCAGCAGCTGGAAGCAGCATGATTCTGCATTACTTTGATGTAGAAAATGAACAGGTGTATATCAGCTGTGTCAAGTCTAAATTGACATATAACGGTGCAGCTGAAGTGGTGTGTAACCATTTTCTGCACAGGCTGCAAAAGAGAGTAAAGACATGTCAAAGACTCTCACTAAAATGTACATGCACTTCTTGTCCTTGTATGAGGAGACCATAAAGAAGAGGCTGCAGGGAAGAACAGAGTCAAATGGTGACCTGACGTGTGTGTGTGTGCAACACATTTCACAGATTATCAAAGAATTGTTTCAGTCAGCCAGTGTTTAACCAGCTAGTCAGTTAGTGGCCAGGAACATACCTCAGTATAGGAGTATTTTGTGACACCACAAATGTCGGGGCAGAACATGAAATGATAGATGTTTTTATTCCAATATATATCATCATTTCACACGGCCTTTGTGTAATGGTGTTGGGGATATTTTCTTGGCACACTTTGGGACCGTTAGCACCAGTTGCGACTCATTTAAGTGCCACAGCCTACCTGAGTATTTTTTTACTGACCATGTCCATCCCTTTATGACCACAGTGTACCCATCTTCTGATGGCTGCTTCCAGCAGGATTACATGCCAATAGCTGAACTGCCCCAGAGCTTCTCTGATGACTGATAATGACAAGTATGACAGTTATAAAAGTACCCTGGAGGCCTTCGCTTAGACAAAATCAAGACTATTCCATTGAACGTCTCACCTTAGATCACCAGCCAGTCTCACTTTACTTTGCTGCTTCAAGTTACTTAACATCCAAAGTATCTTAATCTACAAAAACTAACTTTCCACCGTATATTTCCCCTACATTATTGTTATCCTCATGTCTCTCTCTACCAGTGACTGGCTCCTCCACACATCCCTTGAACTCCATCTTACCTCTGAGTTAAGGCAGCGTGATACTCTACTTTTCTGGACACACAATGATTAACATAAAAATGAAAAAAAATGGCTATTCAGTCAGGTCATAGGCACTCCTCACTGCTCTGCCAATAGTTTTGAAACAATTTGCAGAAATCACAAGTCTGCTGTGTCAAGTGGAAATCCATTTTTAGCATGTATTTTTCTAGTTCAGCATCTCAGTCATATACCGCAGCGGTGGCTGGTTAAAGTACAGTCGTAAAATTGCTCATACAGTGAGTGCGAGGTGGGGGTAGGGGCGAGGGGTGGCAAATCAAATAATTTGTTACCTAGATATGGTCTCTGACATATCAAGCACTTCTTATCACACTGATGTTTGTTCTGATAAGTTTGTTTTTCATTAGCCTGTTGCTATAAAAAACAGGCTGCCTGTCGTCACGAGTGATAGCTGCTCTGAGTCACAGAGGCACCTGCGGACATCTGTTCAGGGGCACAACAGCGTGATAGGGCTGTTGTTTTCCTTAACCATGTGAGCTGTTGCTGTCTATTTCAAACTACAAAATGAATCGATTTTGCAATAGATAGCTGTGATACACTTACAGGCAATCAGTTTTGAGTTTTGTAAGTTTCGATTCTTTTGGTAGTTATTAGAGGTGAATGAGAGAACTGAACTTTTCTGATTGAAAAATGTCACTAATGTGTACCCACATCGTCTGCAGTAGTAGATATCAGGAAGCCTGTATGTAGTGATCTTTTTTGCAGTTGCAGTGACTGATAGGATTCAAATGAAAAGTGAGGAAAATGCAGATCAGCTTTTTAGATTTCACTGGGAGCACAAGTTCTGTTGGCAAGTTTATTCACAGAAATTCATTACTATGTCTCCCATGGTGCCCGTGGGCAAGGCTCTCAAGTGCCGAGCTGGAGCTGCTACACAAAGCGTGGTACATTTCAAAAAGTTATATGGACACCCTGGTGTATCGTCAGAATATATAATCCACATAGTGTCCTCAAAATGTTATGAGCCAAGGAGCCAGTTTTATGCAGTCCACCACCTCTATCAAATAAACTTCTCTGTCACTTCCAACAGCAAGTATGTAATAAAGGAGAAATGCCTTGAAATAACAATAAAAAAATAACACAAAATAACCTCTGAGCTGCCGCTCAGGAGGTTAAAATGATAAAAAGTGTGAGGGAGACTGGATGTTCGGAGCACAGTGAGGCTCAGAGAAACACAGACACGGCAGGCATGCATAGGGTGGGGAGGTTCACAGCAACAAGTCTAATTATAGGCCTGTGTCTGTGTCTCACGCAGAAACACAAACCTAATATACACAGTGATGGATCTTGAGAGTTCAGATTCTTTATTAACTCACACACAAACTGGTTTCAGTATGTGTACATCGTTGTGTTAACTTTCCACAAATCGTGAACTTGCTCTTTCCCTAAACTGCTGGTTTCTGGCGTGAAAGCGTTACCGTGATCTCTCATTGAGCTGACCTTCGAAATCCACTCCTAACCTTAAAATCAATCACTGTTTTACTCCACTAACATGTAATGTATCAAAGATGATCACATCCTCAGTTGCCATTGGAAACTGGTGCCAGATCTCTTTGTTTTACCTTGTAGAGCCGTGACAGATAAACCTCCCATGGATACCCTGTCACAGTCAGTGAGATCTGCCTCTGATAATACTCTCCACTGGTGATCCTATCAGCACATTGGATGTGCATGCGTGCATGTGGCTGCGACCTCTCTGTTAGGACACTTTGTGGTCAACAAAGATATCCTCTATTCAAGCTACAAAGCTGGCAAAACTGTGCTGTGATTTTGGGTAAATACCATCTTCTCTGGTAAAAGATTTTTCTTTTAAACAATTGACGAGCTGCTAAATTAACAGAGAAATGCAAAAGTGAAGCAGTTGTAGATGCATGACGCAATGTTTTGTTAAGTAACAGTGTGCCAGGTGGTGGTTTTTATGTTGTAAGATTATATTTGTTTGTTATTGGCCTTTTTTCATTTGAGCTTTGTTAAATTACTTTAAAAAAAAATCACCTGCTTTACTAACGACAGTAATCATGGGTCAAAAGTCTGGATCAGTCTTGGGTTCTTGCCCACTGCGCTGCATGCCAGAAGTGATGTCATTACTGCTGGCTGGTTGTGCACCCGGCAACTCTTGTTATCTGGCATGCACAGCGTGGCTAGAGTATATGCAAAACAGATGAGCTTAAGGCACAAGTCTGTGAGCAGGTGAGTCTCTAAGGACAGTCAATCAGTAGCGATTCTCAGAAGATGGAGAAGATACAGGTCGACTAAGCCAGCAATTGGAAAAGTTAAGACTTCCTACATAAAACATTTGCTTGACAACTTCCTGCAATTTTCCATTCATTATTTCTTTAGTTGTCATTTGGCATCTTATTTTCCAAGCAGCATCTATCATTTGGGAGGTGACTGCAGAGATCCATGTGCACCTCTTGCACACATACTGTATATAAGGTCAAGGCACTGTGTTGATCTCATAGTTTGCATGTGCAATAATCAGCCACGGCTTCACACTGCAGGCTTGCATTGATCAGTGTACTGGTTTTCTGGTATTATACACATTTAATGTGTAATGTTCATGCCCGTAGTTAAATGTGGGAGAAGAACTTTCATTGTATCATCATAGCATACTGTATTTTTCAGTGAGGGACAAACAAAGGATCTAATATTAGGAATATCAATTCCATGTAAAAACATTTCTTTCAAGAATTTGAAGATCACTGTATTTGGCTTTTATTCACTTTTTACACAACGTCCCAACTTTTTTTGAGTTGGGGTTTGTGAATGGGTGAGTTACACAGCTGCAAATATGCAAAAAAGTTCACCTTGTCAGCACACAAAAAAGCTTTTTTTGACAGTTAATCGTAAGTGGAACAGTGAGATTTGTCGTTTCCCACACAAACCAAATTATGATTTATTATGCCAGTTAATTATATGACGTAGGAGTCAAACTGCATCATAACATTAATCATAAAACCCCAGGGAACATGGGTGAAACCGTGATCTCATCTTCCAGGTCAAAACTGGCCAGTCACAATGGCAAGAACTGAACTGTTAATGGACAAATATTGACATTGCTTTCGTGTAGAATAGAGGTCTAATTACATCATCTTTTAGAAACAGAGAAATGTGGATCAGATTATTGCAATGAAGGCATTAAATGCATCTGTCTTGGTTTTTTAAATGACAGCTTATATGGTTACTAAATGGTTGTGAACATACCTCCTGTAACAAGGCGGCCTTTTGCGGCTGGATTTACAGTGAGGAAGACCAAAGCAAGGTATGGTGGAAGCAAGAGGCATTTATTTGCCCACACCGCTCTCAGGTTATAACAATCACCATCACCATCTCTGTCTGCACTGTCACAGTCCTCACTCCTAGTCACCATCTAATGACAACTGGCAGCCTTAAATACTCTCAGCTGTTAAGGACTAAACCATTATTTGACTATCAGGTGAATTGTCAAATTCTAATCCTCCACCACAATTTACAATACAGCATTTTCTAAAATAAATATATACATACATTTTGTCCTTTTTATATAAATAAATATTTTATATTTTATCCTTACATTTTAACCATTATAATAAAAACACCAAAAACACATTGCACAGAGATTCCCCACACTCCCTTAACTCATGACCTCTCCCGGAACCTTTAAAATGGTGTCTGGACCCCCCCAGGGAAACATTTGCCCAAACACCCTGGAGAGAACACAGGAAAGACAGGTGAGTAATCACATCTTCCACAGCCACTTCTTTGCACCACCTTTATCCCTAGACTTTACATACACATTTGCCTAAGTTCTCCTTATTGATAAACCTTACTTGTCCCAGTAACAATTCTTTCCTCCTCATAGACAACCATCACATTTCTTGATGAGGAGCAGCTGGGCAGGACCTGGAACAAAAGGCTACCTACTAATCATTAAAATACTCAAATATTCAATAAATAATTAAACCTCTTATGTGCAAATGTTATTGATGTGCAAATCTATGCTTAAAGTGTGATGCTAAATAAAGTGCTTTTAATAAAATGAAAGGTGCTTTTAAAGTGCTGTACAAGTTACAATACAAATCATACTAGGTAAGGGAGTCCTCTTCCTTACACCTCCACACAACTACATATACACATGCAGGAGCACATTTGAACACTTTTAAGCCAAGCAGTAGTGAATGTGAAGCCAGATAGCTTAATAGGATAAGAAATGACCACCAGAGCAAGAGGTTATCAAGTTTGAGTCATCGCTGTGGCATATGCTTTTCCAACAATGACATTTAGACAAAGTTCTAGTACCTTGAACTGATGTCAAGGGTGTCTGTGTCAGCACAACTTTCTCTTTAGAACTATTTTTTTCAACCACAGCTTGACATTGACAAAAGACCACCAGCCAAAAGTTATTCAGTGTTGAAATGCTTCGCTGGGAAGGCTGTAATGGGGTCAATTTGGTCAATCCTGTGAGTTTCTTTCACCATTGTTGCTATATGGTGCAGATCTTCAAAATGGCCCTTGGTCAGTCTGAAGTATCCGGCACACTGAGTATCTTCCAAGCTCCGGGACTCATCTATGGTAAAGACCATGCTGTGTTATGTACCCACAAACATCAGGGAAAACATCCTCCTCTCTTTCAGTTTCAAAATCCAGAGTGAGAGTCAGTGGCATCAATAAAGATGCTACATGTGAATGAAGTGTCAATCAGTTATTACTTTAAATCACAACATTATGGAGAAAAGAAATTTAATTAAAACATTTATTAAACTCTTCAAATATTACAGCTTTATAATTTACTCTTCTCCTTTTGCTGTGTCTGCGTCTGTCACCATCGATGGTCTTACACTCCTCCTCCTCCTTTCATTTCCATTTTATTGCCTCCCCACTCCTCCATTTCTCTCTCCTCTTCCATCATTAAAGCTTGTGGTGCTCTCTTCCTGTGCCCTCCCTTTGCTTTTCACTGGATAGTAAAAAGGTAAAAGTGTACTTTGGGAGGAAGGCCATGTGAGACGTTAAATCATATACAGGTGCCCTTAAATGGTGAAGCGAGTGTGAGGTGGAAACGCGCACGCACACACATACAGACACACACAAACACGCACACATACCATCAGCCCCTCATTAGGTAGCAGTAATTTGGCCCAGTAAGTGACAGGGTTATTGTAAGACGCTCATTAAGAAAGGGAAGCAGCGAGTAAACGTCTGACTGAAGGGAATAAATTCAAACCACTGTGCCACTTTTACTGCTCAATATAAAGCTGCTTTGATGTGGTGTGTGATGGCAGAGCTAGGGCAGACTCAGGGCATGTGAGTGTCTGTATGTTAAAACGCTGCCTCTTATAACACTGATTGTACATTTTATTTGTAGTGTGATCTACGAGAAATGTGCCTTTTTAAAATGTTTTTATTTTGCTCTGCTTGTGTTAAATCTGTGAGCACTGTACCGTGTGTGTGTGTGTGTGTCCGTTCCTTACTTCTCCAAGGGTCAGAGGTCATGTTAGCTACAATGAGATAGACTGTTACCTCACTAACACAGTGCAAGGTCACTTCCTGTGACAAACTTTCATCACAGCAGGAGACACGGAGGAAAAAACTGAAAGGAGCGATGTGTGAATGAAAGGAGCGAGGCAGTGACATTAGAGTAAAATGGAAGTATGGAGGAAGCTGGGATGGAGTCACTAATTTAAGGAGAAGCATTAAAAGGGAGGCAGGATAGATGAAAGGATGAAAAGATTTCTGAGGGATGGAAAGAACGTGAGAGTTCTAAGGGGCTCATCTGTGAATCTATCTATTGCCTTCAGTTTCTACTCTATATGGGACAAGGTATTCATGAGCTAATATTATCTAGCAGTTTCTGCAGAGGGTTGGAGTGACAGAAGAGGATGCAAGGGAAAAGGTGAGATGGAGACAGATGATCTTCTTTCGGCCGCTCCCGTTAGGGGTAATAAAGTAAAATTTCTGTTTAAGTGACAGTACTGAAAGGAAATGTTTGGGCAAACCTGACTGCCGATAATTTTAAACTGATGAGTAATTTAGATGCATTTATGTGTAGCTCAGCTCTCATATCCGCAATCAGCCTATCAGGGCTTATGCAGGTGACATGTATAGGATCAAAAGAAAGAATGAAAACTGGCAGAATCTGTTAGAAAAGTTAAAATGATTGAGCTGATTCAGATGCTGGCACAAGATAGGAAATTGTTACCAAATGAGGTCACAGATGGTTTAGATTTCTAAAGCTGGATTAAACCAGCAATGTGTCAGAACAGGAGATTTCTGCTAACAAAGACCACAGACATACCTTTTATACCAGAAAACCAAGTTGCTAGCATCAGCACTTCTCCAACAAGCCTCTTAATTATTAACTACAGTCCCCTTCAGAAGTATTGGAATCGCAAGACAAGTAATTTGTTTTTGCTGTGCACTGAATACATTTCTGTGTGAGATCAAAAGATGAATATGAGAAGAGAGATCAGAGTTGCAGCTTTTATTCCCTCATATTCACATCTGGACATGTTAAACAACACAGAGCACAGCTGTCTATGGGAGAAAATCATGCCATTTTGACGCTGGGAAGATAGAGAAAATTCATCAGAGGTATTCAAAAAACACTGGGCATAGCCAGTACCATTTGAATAGGACATGTATGGAATGTCCTGAAAAAGAAGGAAACCACCAGTCTACTGAGCAACAGGTATTAAACTGGAAGGAAAAAAGGAAGGAAGACAACAAGTGATGACAGACAAATGACGAGAGAAGTAAAGAAAATCTCCAAAACAACAGCCTTTAACATCATGAAAAAACTCTCAAGAGCAGGGGTGGAAATATCACAGTCCACCTCTCATATAGGACTTAGATAACAACAACAGAGATGTCGTACTGCAAAATGCAAACCACCCTTCAGCAGTAACAATAGGAAATACATATTGGAATTTGCAAAATTAAAGTAATGAGCCACAGCAGTTATGGAATAAAGTTTTATGAACTGATGCGACAAAGCTTAACCTCTTCCAAAGTGATGGAAAGGCCAAAGTATGGAAACAAAATGGGTCTGCTCATGATCCTAAACATACAAGTACATCTGTGAAGCATGGTGGAGGTTGTGTCATGGCTTGGGCTTGCATGGCTACTTCTGGAATAGGCCCTGTCATTTTTATTGATGATGTAACCCATGATGGTAGCAGAATGAACGCAGAAGTCTACAGAAACATATTGTCTATCAATTTACAGTGAAATACATCCAAACTAATTAGGAGGAATTTTATCATGCAGCAAGACAGTGCCTCCTCAACAAAGGACTTCTTCAGTGGGAAAAATGGCAGGTTTTAGACTGGCCAAGTGAATCACATGTTCTTAACCCAACTGAAAATGCATTTTACCTCCTGAAGAGAAGGCTGAAAGGAGAAGCCCAACAAAACAGACAGCAACTAAAACAAAGTAAAAGCCTGGAAAGGCAAAATCAGTGAAGAAACAAGTTATCTGGTGGGCCTGTGGGTTGTAGGCTTGATGCAGTTATTATGAGTAAGGAAGGTGCAACCAAATATAAGTTTTTTTTAACTTTAGTTTAGTTGAAAACATTCTGTTCCAATATGTTTTCTCACTGGAAAAACTGGGTGGTTTGATGCAAACGGTGTTATATTCTATGTTGTTTAACATATCTTCTTTTCATTTAACCAGGAAGAGAACTCTTGACATTAAGAAACTTCTTTGCAAAAGTAACCTGAGCTGACATGTAACATTTAACCCAGCATGTTTTTTAATGACAGGAGAAACTGGAGCTCCTGGAAAAAAGTTGCACTAGCATGGGGAGACCATACAAACCCCACACAGAAGGGCCCTACTTGGGTTTGAACCCAAGGCCCTATTGCTGTGCAGTAACAGGGCTAACTACTGAACCACTGCAAAGACATTAGATAAACATACTGTATAAGCTGAAAGTCTGATTTCCATCTCTCCGTCCATCCTTTCATTTCTGCTGCTTATCTGGATCCGGATCTTGGCCATCTTTTGATCTCACACGCACAAATGTCTGCCGTGCACAGCAAAAACACATTAATTAACCTTGCTGTTCCAATACTTTTGGAGGGGACTGCACTGTAAGACTGAAACCCACTGAAGTAGGTGTTATTGTGTCCATTATTTTAGCAAGTTAATGTGCATATAAAAAAAGATAGAACTTTGAAGACAGTGATGGAGGTATATTGCTTCTACTCATGGAACTTACTCTCCGGTAAAATCAGCTCGTGTATGGTTTCACCTAGTGTGGCTTTTCATGGTTTACACGATCACTGCAGCAGCAAGTTGAAAAAGTTGCCACTCTCTTTGTTGCTGTCTTGTTCACAGTGGTATTAATGGATGAGCCACTGCCAGATTAAAGTGTAATGCATACTATATGAAAAGACAACATGACACATTGATAAGATGTATTGCTAATTCTTGAACTTACAGTAACCTTTTGAGTCACATTAAAATTACTGTCATATTGTATGATTGATAGTACTTTATTAATCCCCAATGGGGAAATTCAGGAATCATATCATATGGCCTTATGAATGCCCAAGTGTTGTCATCTGTTGTTTTTGCACTTAGTAACTGTCATGATTGTATTGTATTTAATAGGTTGCATCTGTATGTTGCACATGCATATCTTGTGACTGTCATGAACAAAACACACGGTAATGTTAACTGCCTGTTGTATGAACTGTCTGATGTTGCAGTACACATCAGGTATCTAAGCAACTGTACCTTCCTACCAGTTTTGTCAACTGCCCATACTCTTTGTGTTGGTGCAATTAAACTGAGCTCATTATCTTAAAAGGCCTGAACTGAATTCTGAATCCTGACACTCTGTGTTTATTCAGCAGTGATACAAAGCTGGTTCATCCCCTTTGGCTTTTAATCCATCATTTCAAGTGCTGTGCAAAAAGTCTTAGGCACACCTCATTTCTTTACAATTTGCAGGGAAAATGGGAAATAGGTGCAAGAATTCATTGAAACATTAAAAACATAAAATGGAAATACAGCAGATAAGGCAACAACAGAGTGTACAATTCTAACCAGCTTGAAAGTCAATATTTTATTCTTCAATAAAGCCTGAACTTTTTTAGTCAAGTGTTTTTGTAACTCCTGTAAGTAATCTTCAGGTTGGTTCTCCAGGCTTCTTTGAAGACATTCTTTAGATTTTGTTTTGTTCTCTGTCAAGATGATCGCACACTGCTAATGTTTAGGGCCATTCATCACTCCATAAGACTTGTTTACACTGATTTTCAGTCCAGTGTGTAATTTGGCATATCTCAGCCTTCTCTCCCTGTTTTCCTTTCTTAAGAATGGCTTCTTGACAGCCACCCATACATTGAGACCATTTCTGATGAGGGTTCAGCAAACAGTAGATGGATCAACTGAAGAGCATTATGAATCTCTCAGGTCCTGTGTCAGATCTTTGCAGGATTTTTTCCTATTTTTTAAGGACATGGGTTTCAGATACTGTTCATCTGTTGTAGATTGTTTTTTTTAGGCCTGCCACTTCTTCCTCTGTTCTTCACTTATCCAGTTTCCTCGGATTTTTTAGGATACAGTGCACACCATGCCAGTGCCACTGGACTGAAAATGAGTGAAAAAGCAGCCAGTATCACAGGAAAAACTTTGAAATATCTTTAGAAAGCCTGGAGAGCTATTGCTTAAGACCACTTTTAAAAACATAATGTCCGGCTCCTTGGAAGCAAATTATAAAGAAATGAGGGGTGCCTAAGATTTTTCCATAATACTGTACATTGTAATTTATTTAAGTCTTATTTCCATTCATTAAAGAATTTTTGAGACTTGAGTTCACAGTAACATTGCTAAAGAGCAACACAGTTTTTGTTTTTAGACAGATCAAAGAGTTTAAGCAGAGGTGAAACTAAAGATGATGACATCAAAACTGTCACTAAAACTGTGGAAAGTTAAAGGTTGAGTCAAGAAGTTTCTCTAACCTGTTTGGGTAAAAACTCTGTTCAATTCATTTCATGTCTTTTTAATTATAGCAATCTATCATAACAGGACCTTCCTATTACAGACATCCAACAATCCCCTGTTGAGCAAGCACTTGGCAGCAGTTTCGAGGAAGAGCTCTCTTTTATTAAAAAAAAAAACTCAGACAGGATCAGACTCAGCATGGGCCACAGTTTGCCTAGATTGGCTGAGGTAAGAGGAGAGCAGAGACATAAAGTATGAGCATTGAGAAACAACAAAAAATAAACAGAGCAGGCTGGTGGGGCCAGTAATAACACATGAGAGACATGCAGCTCCTGAGCCACAGATACCTGCACTACTTTTCTCTTAGTAATGATTGTGGTTAAACTTCAGATTTGTTTGTATCTTGTCTGATCATCTGACTTCTTCTTTTTAGATATGTAATTACAAATGCGATTAGAAATTGATGTACCAACCTTTTTTGTATGTCCAACAGTATGTTATTATGGTCTAACATCTTGAAACTAGTCATTTGAGATACTTTAGTTATGCTTTATAGCGTGCTGATTTAGCTTGAGCGTACTCTGTCTGACCTCTGAGAAGATTAGGCTGCAGTACTGGTGCAGGTTAGATGCGTGAAGGAGGACTTTTGCTAGGGCTGAGGGTGTAATTAGATTTATACATCTCATTTAACCTGCTAGATGCCTCAACAGTCTTGGATACTGGAAGCATTTCATGAGTTTTTCAAGTAAAACAAAATTGATATTGTATTTTTCGTGGTTACAAAAAAATTACTTTAATTAGATAAAATTAAAGTGCAAACTATAAAACTTCTAACTAGCTCAGCAAAGTTGAAGCATTTGGATACTTAATTATGATTAGCGATATAATGACAAAGTCCAGCTTTTCTCTTTTTTTTGACTCGGTTCATAACACCTGGGGAAAGTATTTCCAGCATGGATATTTTCTCAGAGAAGTGCTTGGCAGTTTGTGAAATGCATTATTAGCTTCGTTGTACATTTAGAGCAGTGAATCAGAATCAGTGGTGTGTGTTTTGTGTGTAAGTTAGAAAGATACGAGACTACCCTCTATGCATTCCATTTAGCGCAACCTACACCTCAGGGTATTATGTCTGTGTAAGTAACATCAAATGTCTCCTACCTTTATCTGTGTGTGTGTGTTTGTGTGTGCATTTTGGTCTTTGTGACCAGTAGCGACAGGGGATGAGTTTAAATATATGGAATTAACCATTCAAAGCACCAGACAGAGAGCAAGAGAGGTGAAGAAGAGAGTGCAGGCAGGGTGGAGTGGGTGGAGACAAGTGTCAGGGGTGCTTTGTGACAGAAAGATAGCAATAAGAGTGAAAGGAAGCGTTTACAAGATGGCAGTGAGACCTGCTATGATGTGTGGTTAGGAGATGGCGGCACTTATGAAAAGACAGGAGGCGGAGCTGGATGTGACAGAGCTGAAGATGCTGAGATTTTTGCTGGGAGTGACCAGGATCGACAGGATCAGAAATGAGTATCAACAGAGGGACAGCTCAGGTTGAGAAGTTTAGTGAGTCTCTAAACCTTTTAATGAATTTGGAACAGATAATACGATTTGTTTTAGTATTGATATAACACTTCAGCTGCTCAACAGCCTGTGGTTCATTGTCTTGTTCTCTTCTTCATGATGTGCCATACATTTACAGTAGGAGATAGATCTGGACTGGCAATAGGCAGCATATGTCTCTCTAAAATCCTAATAAACGCCTCAGAGTCAATGGTACATTCACATACATGTAACTCAGCCATGCCATTGGCACTGATGCACCCCCATACTATCATGGATCCCATATTTTGCACTTTTCATTGATGACAGTATATAATATTTGGCATAGAGAACTCAATGTCCTTTTTTTCCGAAAACAAACTGAAATGTGGACTCATCCAACCACAGCACATGGCTCCACATTCTTTCAGTCCATCTGAGATGTACTTGGGCCCAGAAAACTCAGTGGCGTCTCTGCGTAGAGTTGTTGTATGGCTTCCTCTTTGTGTATTACAGTTTTAAGTTGCATTTTGGATGCAGCATTGGACTGTGTTAAGTGACAATGGTTTCCTAAAGTACTCCAGAACCCGTGACAGCTTCTTATGCAGTGTTGTCTGAGGGCTCTAGGACCAAGTGCGTTCAACAGTGGGTTTTGACTTTGCCCTTTATGCACTGAGAGATCCTAGAATTCTCTGAATTTTTTCACAGTATGATGCACTATAGATATTGAAAGAATGAAATTCTCTGTAATGTTGCAATGAGAAACACAAGAAACCTTTGAACTATCAGTTCTCTCATGAATTTTGGCACAAAGGACTGAGCCACAACCCATTGCTAAGGGTGAGCCTTTTATGGATGCTACTTTTATACCCAGTAGTGATACCTCACCTGCTCACAATTAACTTGCTTAATGTGGAGTCTTCCAAACCTGTTGCTTGAATATTTTGTGCACTTTTCACTCTTATTTTAACTCTGTCCCAACATCTGTTAAGTGTATTGTAGCTATCAAATTCTAAATTTGCATATTGCATATTGCAAATTTGCATACAAAGTGCAATTTAGCTGGAATGACAAGCAGTCTCCCCTGAAGCGTAGTGGTTTGCGCATTCCCCTTATAATCAAAAAGGTCCCTGGTTCCAAGCCCCCTTACCATGGAGGGTTGTGTCAGGGAGGGCCTCTGGCAGAAAACCTCTGCCAAATTACCAGTGCAGATTAATCTGCCATAGTGACCCCTTGGTGGAGAACACAAGGGAGCAGCTGAAAGGTACATTCAAGAAAAACAACGAATCAGAAGGGGAAAATGGCGTATAACTTCTGCTTGTTGTGGTTTTGATCAAGAATGCTCAAAGAATATTTTTTACCACTGCATCGATTTTATGAAGCTTACCATTCAGCAGATAATATGACAGTACTTGCAGCTGCTTTTTTTCCCCAAGGGGTTGCCACAGAAGATGAATCCACATATGTGATTTAGCAGAGATTTTATGCTGGATGCCCATCCTGATACAGCTCTTCTGTTTATCCAGGCTTGTGAACGTTAACGATTGGCTGGTTGTGTCATGAAATGTCGTGTGAGTGTGTCAAGGTGGACCCAAATGCAGGACTCAAAGACAGGAGGATCTAACTAAAACAGGCTTTTATTTTGCCAAAAAACTTCTTCTTCTTTCGACTGTTCCCGTTAGGGGTTGCCACACCAACCCTCTGCATGTCCTCCTTCACTACATCCATCAATCTTCTCTGTGGTCTTCCTCTTCTCCTCCTGCCTGGCAGCTCCATCTTCAACATCCTTTGTTTGCCAAAAAACAAAGAACAGAAATCTGTAGTGCAAAAGCAAACAACAAACGAGGAGGCAACAATCACGGATAGGGGAGCCACACTGGAGAGACGATGCGACAAAGCACTGAGAACACACAGAGCTTAAATACACACAGACTAGCAAGCAAATGAGAAACAGGAGGGAGAGGAACACAGGTGGCAACAATCAGGAGCAGGAAGTAAATGGAACACAGATGCACAAGACTCAACGGGCTTCAAAATAAAACAGGAACAGAAAACAAGACAGAATAAGACACAATAGCAAACTTGACATAAGACAAGAATACATCAGGGAAAATGGGGAACTGAAAGCAACAAAGGAAGGCTCTGATGAGTAAAAATGCAACAAAAAACAGAACTAAATTACAAAACTGCAAGACCAGGACAGGTTGTGAACCACAATACAATGGAAACACCATCAAACAGCAGATAATAACAATAACAATACTGACGTTACTCTGACTTCATAAGAAAGGTTTATTTATCTGCTTGGGTACAGCAAGTGGTGCCCACCTGTTACTCAATACCACGCTTGCACATTTCGGTTGTTTAAAAATTCACTCACTGAACAGTTTTCATTAAAGGGAGAAGTAGCTAGAGTGTTAAAGTGTTAATTTTGTAATTATGTTTGTTTCTGTTGTGAAGCTGGGCATTTTCACAGGGGAGTTTGTCAGGAAGCCAGCCTCAAGTGGCCTCTGAGGGAGCTGTGTTTTTTTAAGCTTTTAACATCATGGCGTGGCTGTGGCTCAGAAGGTAGAGAAGGTTATCTTCGAATTGGAAAGTTGGTCGTTAGATCCCCAGTTTCTCCAGTCTAGCTGCCAAAGTATCCTTGGGCAAGATACCGAACCCCCAAATGCTCCTGATGCATCAGTCCTGGGTGATAGTTAAGGAATTTAAAGGCGTCGAACAAAACGCTCTGTGAATAGGTGAATGTGGTCTGAAGTTGTCATGGTTCGGCCCTCCCGGTCTGTTTTGGAGCCGGTCCCCCTCCTTTTGTTTCCTGCCTGGCCTGTCTCCCTAGTGGTCTTCTTCCCAGTCTGCGTCGTTTCCTGTTTTGTTTTGGCAAACCTTCTGTTCTGGTGTTCTGCGTCCTGTGTCTTCCTGCCCTTAAATGGTCCCAGCTGTGTGCCGTCCCCACCCGTCCCTCGTTAGTGATTCCGTCCTCGTCTACTTTAGTCCTGTCTCCCCAGTCTGTCGCTGTCACGTCATCCCCTCATACCTTCTCTGTCGTCACCCGAGCAATCCTGCTCTCATCCGTGTGTCTTTGATCTGCAATGTTGTTGCTGCAGAACCGAATAAAATCCTTTTGAGTTTTACCTCGCCTGTCTATGAGTCCTGCATTGGGGTCCACACCTGACACGATGACGACCAACCCTGACAGAATGACGTGACCAGCAATGGACCCCGCGGAGTGCAACTTACCAGAGGAGGAGTTTCTGGACATCCTCGTTGAGCAGCGGAGTTGCGGTGAGGCGCTGGAGTGCCCACTCACCGACATGAACAGACTGCTCAGGCTCGTCCATATCCAGGTGATCTTCAAGAGCCAGTCCAGCCTACAGCTCCTTCCTAGCCTACTCGAATTCTGGCACCGAGGACACGACGCCAGGCTGCGTCTCATGGTGGAGAAATTCGGCGTGGATATTGACGCGACTTGCCGCCCGCCGCCTCCACTTCCTTCCTCGTCCCGCCTCCCTGGCAGCACCCTCTCCTCTTCACCGCCCAGCACGTCGGAGGAAATGCTGGGTGAATCCGCGGCCACCTCCCCTACCAGATGCCGTGCCCGAGTGGCGTGTGTGGGAGCTGTCTGCACCGGAGGAGCAATGTGTGGGCGACCCGTCAGTGCGTCTCGAGCCGGACCTGCAGGATCAATCCGTTCCAGTTTCCGGGCCGGCTGGCAAAAGGAGACGCTGCGCCAGACGGCGCCACCTCAAGCAACGCGCATCTGAGCTGCCATCATCGACAGTGTGGCCGGCTTTCGAGAAGCCCTGCGCGCTGGGTCTGCCGCCGCTTCGGCTGAAGCGGTCATCGGAGCTTGGTCTGCAGGAACAGCTCGTGCATCCTCCCTCTTCTGGGCTCGTGCTGCAGGGGCAGTCAGAGTTTCCCTCTGCCGGAGAGCTCGCGCAGCTGGAGCCACCTGAGCTGCCTGAGCTGCCAGCCTGTTCAGGACAAAAATCGCCGGTGCAGCCACTCGAGACTGAACCCCAGGTATGCTTTTCTTTTCCTGAGGCCCAGCCTAGCTTTCCTTTTCCTGAGACACAAGCTAGCCTTCCCTTGCTGGGGTCTCAAAAGACTGTGGCTGCACCTGGCCTTATTAAGACAATTTTCGGACATTTTGGTTTTGACTGTTGTTTAGGGCCTCCTTTTGTGTTTCTCCTTCTGTGTCCCCATTTCACTCGCCCTCCGTGGTGCTCACCTCGCCCTCCGTGGCACCTTTCTCGCCTTCTGAGGCTTTTCTTCTGCCTTCAGCTGCTGCTGAGGCGCTCTCTGCCTTCAGCTGCTGCTGAGGCACTAACTCAGCCTTCAGCCCCCACTGAAGTGCTCTTCCTGCCTTCGGCTGCCCCTGAGGCGCTAACTTAGCCTTTAGCCCCCGCTGTAGCACTCTCCCTGCCTTCAGCTGCCCCTGAGGCGCTAACTCAGCCTTCAGCTGCCGCTGAAGCGCTCTCTCTGCCTCCAGCCGCCACTGAGGCTTTTCCATTGCCTC
>VUQH01030864.1:18059-48790 GCA_015106775.1 Etroplus canarensis | reverse complement strand
GATGTACACATCCTGGACAGGGAGGAACGCTGGTTTGAGCGGGGAGTCAAGGAAGCCATATACGTGAAAAGGGAAAGACCGTCTCTGAATCGAGGAGGGGGCCTAAGGGTACATCTTTCGCCATCTTACAATGCGGTGATTGCAGCCATTCCCCAACTCTCTGTGGATGGTACTCATGGCCTTTGATCAGTGGGCCTCATCGGGGGTTGTTTGATCAATTGTCATAAGAATTTGCATTTTAATGGCTAAGGAACTGACCAGCCCATTGTCCCCCAGTGGTGATAGTTTCACTCAGTAGTGATAGTTTCAGTCATTATGCAAATGTACTGTTTATAAGGTTGGGGAAACCTGCAGTCAGTTGAGACTGAAGAAGTCACTTGGATGAGTGATGAAACGTTTCTCCCACGGAAAACCCTACGTCCAGATGAACAGAATCAACTTTTGAGGCTGTACTCAAGAAAATACAACCAAAGTCACACACTGCTTTCATACCTACAAGCTTAGTCAAGATATTCATTGTTATATTTTAAGAAGAAAGTCTTTAAGCCCAGACAGTACCATCAGAGCAAAGTGTGGGAAACTACATTTATATGAAAAAGAATGTTTTTACAGGACACTGTGCAGTCTCATGAAAAAATAAGTACACCGGTACTGCTTCCATAGGAATCAAGAGGGTAAATAGCAGTCAAGACACTTTGTTTTTGAAGAAAAACACATCGCAAGATGTGATATGTTCAACTGATGACTAAATATTTGGAACTGGATTTAATTTTTTCTAACATTTGGAATGCCAATCAGTGAGGGTTGGAAACAAAGCTTAGTCAGTTAAAATTATTTCAGCAAGCCTCTAAAAGAAACCTGGTATTTCATGATTTTGCCCAGTCTGCAAATAACTTGTGTTTTTGAGTAGGAGTGGTCAGAGTGGTGTTGCAATCCAATGTAGCATTTCAAGAAGACTTTTAAAGTGAAAAGAAGTTAAAGCAAACTGTGTTTATTCAGAATTTCTATAATTATATTCCGATATTTGAATGTACACATAAAAGTAAATGTCAATGCAAAAACCACTGAGCAAGACAATTAAAACATAGTTTAATGCTGTCTCCTTCACAGTAGTTATCTTATATTTTTATTCCTGAAGATGCAACCACATTTCCTCAGATTTAGATATATAAACCTCTAATTTCCAACTCCAAATGCACTTAAATATAATGCTCCCCACTTCATTTTTATCAATACTATTAAAAATTGGCTTGAAGCTCTTCCTTTGAGTCAGTCACTGTTACTTGTTGTTGTCTAGTGCATAATTTTTCAAAACAAATTTAAAAAATAAATAAAAAAGGCCCAAAACTGAAAGGCCAGGAGAAAAAAATGGTAAACAAGTAAGAGGTTTATCAGATAACAAGTGTTAGAAAGAAATTCCATGAATTTAACAACATAAGGATATTGAAATTCATGTAAGGCAAAGCAAAGGCAGAAACAACAGGAAATAGAAAAAAAGGTCAGATTGGTGGTTCAGTTTCTCTCTGCAAAGCCTGAACAAGACATTTTCGGAGACTGTGTGGTATTCGTTAAGTATAGTGAGTCATTTTCTTTAATCACTAAGCTGTCACTCTGATCTTCAACAGATGCAGTTTTAATTGTTCAGTTTTTAGGCACAGCCTGATACCAAATTTCACTGAGATGTCAGCGTTGTCTTTAGTAATTTTCATACAGCATGTTTTTAGCTACATCACAATAATTTATTTTCATCTCAAAAGCATGTAAGCTGTTCTGTTACTCAGAGGTAATGTAATAGTACTTTTAATATTTGACTTAAAAAGAAATTGTGAAAGTTCAGCTAATATTCTAACAAAAAAGAGCAGGTATATGATAAGTTTAAGTGGTTATGATTTTTAAAAATAAAAGAAGTTTTAGTTTCATTGGGGCATTATTTTTCTTTTTTTACCAGCATCTGTATTCAATTACTATGTGGAAAGCCTTACCACTACAGCGTCTCTACATCCCTCTCCCTGGCCTCTCAGTAGGCCTCAGGGATTGATGCCCAAAATCCTTACAACGTCTCTCTTTGACAGGCAGAGCGCAGCCGAGTTGATCATGTTAAACATTATGCAGATGGAGTCCTGAAGCCACTGGGAATTTTGTAAATACTGGAAATCTCCACTGTGATGCTGGCCTAAAAGAAACACCAACTCAAATATTAAATCTCTTCTTCAACAAATACATTTTCCATTTCTTTATTTTTTCCAAATATGTTCATTTTGTTGTTTTTTTTAACCTCTGTTCCATCTTTTTTTCTTCCTGTGGCCTATAATTTGTTTGTTGCTTTCCCTAGCCTTCTTCTTTCTCAACTTATTTACTGTTTGTCTGTTTTTTTCACCTCATCTAATTCTAGTCTTACTCTTCCTCCACCACCTAAAGGTCTTATTTCACACTGCTACATTTTCATCCTCTTTTCATTTCTCTCTCGCACTGTCTTCATCCAATTTTTCGTAGTGCCCAGATCGTGGCCTGGCCTGGCCTTTGAATGTCCTCCTCTGCTTCTTTCTCCCCTTAACCATTTCCATTCTCTCTCTCTTGCTCTCTCCCAGACTGTAGCTAATCCCATCAAATGTTTGCAGCTGCCCCAAGCCAAACATTCTGAATCTGCGTACAATAATAAATAAGAAAATAAACACCTGAGAACATAAAGTTACCAAAGAAAAGTTAGTGCAATCATACACACATGCTGCAAAGAGTTTTAGGCTGCAAGCAGACACGTAACAGAATGCAAAGTGTACTTTATCCGAGGAACATCTTGGTTTGCATCTCATGGCAACAGTGAACATTTGAGCCAAAAGAGATCATCAAGAAAGGGTTATGAACATAAACAGACACACAATCACTTTCATAGATGTTTCATTTGAATTCTGTCTTTTGTTTGCTTTGTGCCTTGTGTTTTGATGCTCTTTTTAGCACTGATGATGACCTAAAGGGAAAATTCTTCATCGCAGAGAATACGAATTTGATTGTACTTGATTAGTCACAACCTTGAATCTCCTTGATTAGTCTCCCAGTGAGATAATTTGATAAGTAGAACACTTTAAATTGTGGTGAACAACTAACCACTGAGAGCCATTTCAAATAAGTCAGTCATCAAACAGTTTAAAATGACGCACACTTCAGCACCCAATACAGCTGAGACAGTCGCTGACATGCCAGCTACAGAACCACAAGACGGTGAGGCAACCCAACTACAGAGAATGCCATTTTATGTGGAAGACATAGGGATAATCCACAGTCATGGAGGAAGAGATATTGTATAGACACAAAGGAATCAAAACCTACCAGACATGACTTTAAAAACCACCTATTCAGTAAGTCCCAATCAAGTGGCAAAAAAGCTCTGTCTTTTGGCTTGTGGGGGTGCTCTTTAGTTTCTAGCATGCAGATGCTGGCGGCAAATCCTTTGGGTCCTTTGTGTTGTGGTGTGGCATCTTTTCAGGCACATTTTGCTGCTGATGTTACAATGATTTTTTTGTGGTGGGATGGGGAGCATTGTCCTAACGGGGGGAGGCTGCTGCTGTTGAGGACTACCTTAGCCTTGGTTTGTAACAATGTGGGTGGATGTACATGTCTAAGAACATTTTCATGAATCACCATGAAGGCCCCAAGTTTCCCTGCAGAACATCGCATTGTAACAAGAAATTAGTTGGGTCATCTGTCAGTGATTCTGGCGTGGCTGATTCAGGAGTCACACACGCACGCAGGTCTGCAGGCTTTTAGAGATTAGGAGAATGTTGTTGTGAACTGGAGCTACATATCCTAAGTGAACTGAAAAAATGCCAACTAATGGATTTGATCCAATTAATGATGCATGACATCCAAAATAGTTACACGATCATGACTTGTGCCCATGCCTTTAGCTCACTAAATTAAGCTCACCACTTGAGAGCCATGCAAAGCTGTTGTTGTTTTAGACTGCTGATCACTTTTTAATCAGATATCTGGTTGAGGAAACCAAATAGGACACAGAGAAGTTCTTTACATTGTCTCTGAGGCAATACATTTCTGTAACAACTCATAACTTTAAAAGTTCTTCTGAATACATTAACCAAGTGTATTAATGGTTCTTTTGCAACTCAAATTCCAAAAAGGCTTGTATGTTGCATAAAATATAGATAAAAACACAGTTCAATAATTTGTATATTTAATAAACCAACATTTTTTTCTCAAAAGAACATAGAAAACATATCAGAATATATCATGATATCATTTTACTGTTTCATGACAAATATTAGCTCATCTTGAATTTGATGGCAGCAACACATCTCAAAAACATTGGGACAAGGGCAACAAAAACCTGGAAAAGTAAGTGGTGCAAAAAAAACAGCAGGAAGAAACATGTGGCAACTAACTAAATTAATTGGCAACAGGCCAGTAATGTGACTGGGTAATTTAAAAAAAAAAAAAACACCTCAAAGAGCCAGAATAATGATTGGGAGAGGTTTGGCAATCTGTGAGAAAGTGCATCTAGAAATTGTGGAGTAATTTCAGAATAATTTTCCTCAATGTAAAAATTGGAAAGACTTTAAATATTCTGAGAATCTGGAGACATCTCTGTGCACAAGGGACATGGCTGAAAAACCAATATGGGACGCTCGTGATCTTCGGGCCCTCAGGCGGCACTGAATTGCAAAAAGGCATGGTTGTGTCATGGAAATCACTGCATGGGCTCAGGAATACATCCAGGAGTTATTGTCTGTGAACACAGTATGCCATGCCATCTACAAATACCACTTAAAGCTCTATTATATAAAGAAGCTATAAGTGAATATGATCTAAAAACACTGCCGTCTTCTCTGGGCCAAAGCTCATTTAATATGTACTGAGGAAAAGGGCAAAACTGTTCTGTGGTCAGATGAATGGAAACTTGAATTTTTTTTTAATTTTCATTTGTCCCAACTTTTTTGAGATGTGTTGCTACCATCTAATTCAAGATGAACTAGTAGTTAAATGGACACTGTTTAAAAAAATTGAAGGAACACTGAAAAAATATTAGATCTTAATGGGAAAATTATCATGCAATATATTTGTTCTGATATGGACTTGGGATTGTGTTAGGAACAAAAGGATGCCACATTTTGTATGCATGCCTGACAACATCAGGGCATGCTCCTAATGAGATGACCGATAGTGTCCTGGGGGATCTCCTCCCAGATCTAGACCAGGGCATCACTGAGCTCCTCGACAGGCTGGGCTGAAACCTGGTGGAGTTGGATGGACCGAAACCTACTGCACCAGTGTAGGGTCTGACAACGGGTCAAGGACTTCATCCTGATACCTAATGGCAGTCAGGGTAATGTTGCCCAGCCTGGAGAGGTCTGCATGACTCATATGCCTCCCCAGACCATCACTCGCCCACCACCAAACCGGTCATGCTAAATGATGTTACAGGCAGCATAAAATTCTCCATGCCTTCTCCAGACCATTTCATGTCTGTCACACATGCTCAGGGTGAACCTGCTCATATCTGTGAAAAGCACAGGGCGCTAGTGGCAGATCTGCCAATTCTGCTATGCTATGGCAAATGCCAATCAAGCTCCACACAGTACAGGGCTCACTAGAGGACGGCGGGCCCTCAGGCCACCCTCATGAAGTCTGTTTCTGATTGTTTGGTCAGAAACACTCACACCTGTTAGAGGTCATTTCGTAGGGCTCTGGCAATGCTCATCCTGTTCCTCCTAGCACAAAAGAGCAGACACCAGTCCTGCTGATGGGTTGAGGACCTCCTACAGCCCTTCCCAGCTCTTCTAGAGTAACTGCCTGTCCTCTGGAATCTCCTCCATGTTCTTTAGACTGTGCTGGGAGACACATCAAACCTTCTGGCAATGGCACATATTGACGTGCCATCCTGGAGGAGTTGGGCTACCTGTGCAACCTGTTATTGACTTCATTAACACCAAAGCAGCTGAAACTGATTAACAACCCCCTCTGCTACTTAAGTGACCAGATCAATATCCCAGAAGTTTAACTGACTTGATGCCATACTCTGATTAAAAATGCTCCTTTTCTGAGCAGTATATATGAAACAGTAAAATATCTCACTTACAACATTAAATATGTTTTCTCTGTTCATTTGTGAATAAAATATTAGTTTATAAAATTTGCAAATTATTGCATTGTTTCTATTTGTAGTTTATGCCATGTCCAAAACTTTTTGAAATCGGGGTTGTAATAACCCCTTTAAGCATATAATACGCTCTCAATCTCTGTCAAACACAGCTTGCAGCATTGTATATGGTAACACACAGTTGAGCACAAGGCCTTTTGGTCTTTTTTGTCTCCCCAAGGACATGAGTAAAACAACAGACAGGCTAATTGATTTCTGTGCCCTCTCTAAAGTGATTGTCATGCTCCACTAACACAATGCTCTTGCTTTCTCACTTTTTTCTTTCTTTTTTTGCCACATGCAGTTTCAGGTTTGAAATCAATTTGGCTTAGATGAAAGTTTTCAATTTCATTAGCTTTATCAAATGGAGCACTGTTAACAGGCGGCGGTAATAGAAAATCATTTAGGCCGAGCAGCTCACACACTCTCAAAGGACTGGTTAAGAGCTACTCAAAAATGGAGATACAGAGCTGGAGAGGGAGGGAGAAACGGGACAGGAGAAAAAGAGGGTGACACATGGGAAAATATTGACGGGAGACAGTGAGAGGGAAAAAGCGCTAAAGTGTGAAAAATATGGTGGGAGAAAAAGGCGCAAAAAAGGGAGATGATGTCTAAAAGTCAGTAGCAAAAGATGAAGTGATGGAGTGAGAAAGATCAGAAAGAGAAAATAGTAACGACAGAAAATGCAGTGTTAGAGAGAAAGTAAAAAAGAATGTGACAAAGGAGGGAGAAATCTCAGATGGCTGCTGAAAAAAACAGAGACAATGAAAGACAAAGCATTAGAATGATTGATGACCTTATGCCAATGTTAAATGAGCAAAAATTGCCTGTAAAGAAACAGAAAGCAAAGAAATGAAAAAGAGAAAAGAAGTCAAGGAAAATTGTCTCTTCCTCTTGTGTAAGTATTGCCCCATTAAACTGCTATTATTGCTCCTCAGTTGTTTGTCAGAAAATTAATGCTGTGATGAAAGAACATAAATAAACGATTAGCCATCAAAAGGCTCAGGCCAGTAGCAGACCACCAGCTAAATACTACCACTTCAGTGAAGAAAAAAACTATAGGAAATCAATCACTGGAATAAGTAATACAGCAGAGGACTTCAGAGGCAAAGAAGGAGTCTGACAAACTGAGAGGAGAAAGAAAGAATGATGGATTTACAGGCTGGATATTGGGAGGAAAGTAAAAGAGAAAAGGCAAAAATATTGTACTGCTTCTTACCTGGCTGATGAAAAAAAAGTTATTTCTAGAGAAAGATTATTGTTCCCTAAGATAGGTATTATTTTAGTATAGGCACAGTACTGAAAATGCCAAAAATTATACAACCTTCTGTTTAAAAGAAAAACATACAATAAATAAAGAAATAAAAATTACAATTAATTAGCAAAAGGTGTTAATTTATACATTTGTTAATTCAGTTTGCTTTCCATATGCAGTCATGTGAATAAGAAAGTCTTTACAGGATTCTGCAAGCCATTAACTGACCATCAGCCTGTGTGACCACCTCTGTAAAAGCAGAGGTTTTGACAGTTTGCTGGTCTGGAGCATTTAGATGAGTGTTAACACAATGCCTCAATCGTCCCAGGAGTGGACATCTTAGCAAATTTACCCCAAGGTCAGACCATGCAATGCTCAGGAATATTGCTACATCTCTGACTCTGGCCTTAGGCGGCATGTTGAATAAGTATATCTTGTTTGGAAGGGTTGCCAGGAAAAAGCCTCTTCTCTCTAAAAAGAACATGGCAAAATGGCTTATCTGAACAAACCACAAAACATCTGCAACAATGTACTTTGGACAGACAAGACCAAAGTGGAGATGTCTGGCCATAATACACAAAACCACATTTGGTGAAAATCAACCACAGCATATCAGCACATACACCTTATAGGACAGAGGTGGAGAGGCTGTTATAGCCCCTCCACCTTCGTCCAAGGTGCTCAGGATCTGGGGACCTTGTATTCTTTGACTCGACTATGAACTCCTCTATATACCAAAGTATTTTAGAGCCAAATGTGAGACCATCTGACAGCTCAAGCTTGGCTACAATTGGTTCATGCAATAGAAATGGCTGAAAAAGAAAATAATCATGGTGTTGCAATGACCCGGTCAAAGTTCAGCCCTAAACAGGACTGAAATGCTGAGGAGGGACTTTAAGAGAGCTGTGCATAAACACATGCCTGCAAACCTCATTGAACTAAAGCATTGCTATAAAAAGGAGTGGGCCAAAATTCCCCCATATAGATGTGAGAGACTGATGAAGTCATACAGAAAATGATTATGTAAAGTTATTGCTGCTAAAGGCACAGAGTAATATGAAAACTTTCTTTCTGACATGACTATAAGTAGGAGAAGGCAATAATCATAAATCTTTTATCACAGTTTATGAAATCGGAAATCAGTAAACTTACATTACAACTAGCAAAATCTTTTTATAGAGGTAATAAAAATCCATATTACCTGTATAATCCAGCCTATTAAATATTTGAATAATACTTTGCTCAAAAACAGAATAATCTCAAAATATCATAAACAATCCAGTTTCTTGACTTACAATGTTCTTTACAAAGTCCAAAAGCTATCAGGGAAATTACAGAGAGAGACAACACAGAATAAAAGGTTATGGCAAAATCTATATATTTAGGGGTGTTCTACTTTGCATTATTTATATTAGTGTGTGTGCGCCTGTGTGTGCATGCACACACCTTTCTATCCTTAACTTTTCACAACATCTGTCCATCCCATCTACTTAACACTTGGGGGGGTATATTACTAAGAAACCAAGGAACACCAGCATTAGTTAAAACTTTTTTCTCTTACACTTTCACAACAGTCAGACAGTTAGCTTTTTAACAGGCAAGACATGCAACGGCCCAGAGCCATTAGAGGACTCCCAAGGGCTGACAAACTTTACTTCAGAGCAATGTTTCAAAATGTGGTAACCACAGCAACCACAACCTCCTCCTGCTTAAACAACCATTGGATGATTTGCAGTGACATCTTGGTAAGAAACCTCTCTGGTAGGGATCCCTTCGTATTAGTCCACTGGAGCTTATGTTATTTGTTGGTAACTATCAGAGGTCATGCTCTTTCTATTTCCAATATGGTGGCTATGTCAAAATAAGCCTCTAATAAAAGTCAAGTTTTCATATGATTATTAAGTATTAGCTCCGGTGTCCCCAGTGGTTTACACATTCACCTTACAAGCAAAAGGTCGCTGGTTTGATTCCAGGTAGGGACACAAGCCCCTCTCACCAAGGAGGGTCGCATCAGGAAGGGCATCCGATGTAAAACCTATGCCAAATTGCCAATGTGGATTAATCCGCTGCGGCGACCCCATGGGGAGAATACAAGCAAGCAGGCGAAGGTACATTAGCTCCAATCTCAAGCTCATTTCTGGTGTTGTGCAATTTTACAGAGATACAAACACAGGACAAACTTTAATGTAATGTAAATGCAGTAGTCTAGGCAATGTCACATATCTGGTTTGGAGTTAAAACCAATGTTGCTGAATTACTGCAGCAAAAAGAACGCGAATGGCAACGTTCAAGACAAACTTCATTCCTCCTATCACATTTCATTCATGCTGCAAGCTATGGTCAACCTCTCCGAGACATGAAAGAGTACCTGTTCAGCTACTCAGATTTATTATAGTTTAATCCTCAAATTCCTTCACAGCCCCAAACACACACACACACACACACACACACACACACACACACACACACATGCATACACATATACCCATATAGGACATAGCAATAAATTAGATTCAATCAAAATTCAATGAGAAAAATTAGAGCTAATGTTAATCCATTGTTGGATTGTTATGAGTCATTGTGTCATGGGGATACTGATCAGCCAGCTTCTGTTATGTGCACATTTTCACACTCAGAGTGTGCAGCTAATCAGCCAACTGAAGCTAATGCAGGGGGAAATGTGTTGCTGATTAGTCCAACCTTAAACCCCAAGACATGACTTCTAGACCTACGCTCGCAGTAGCACACATACACACAAACACAAATGCACACAGAAATGCACACACAAAATTAGTCCAGCTATTCATGCTAATCTGAGGGAAAATGACTTGCTCATTAGCAAGACCCTTAAACCTCTCGACAGGCCTTTGAAACCCATGCCGTCTCATGGTCACAGAGCATACACAGAAATGCAGGCTCACCAAGCACACACTGGCTTGTGCAGAGGAAGTTAGACTATTCAAAACTACTCTGGCTCATCAACTGACTTTCACTAACTATTAGCAGATTCTATCAATAGCAAAAATGTACACAGCAGAGCAGAATATACCAATGAGGATAAAAAGTCCAAAGTTGCATTTATAGCGCAAATCTTTAAAACTAACACAGTGTGCCAAATAAAATCAATGAAATGGGTCTCTAAAATTATTCAAATGAAACAGAGTAAGAACATGTGCAAAATTTCAAAATAGAAAAAAAAACACATTTATTTTCCCTCTCAAAACTTTTGCACATATTAAACTGAGCCTCAATGAATAAAATTCATTTTTGAGGTCATATTTAGTTTTCCTATTGGCAACCCTTACCTAAATCCTGAATGTAGACACACATTTATGATTTTAGACTTAAAGGGCCTGTGGCTGATCCATTTTTTACATTTCAGAAGGGACAAACAGTAAACTGTGCAGGATTTACAGAGGATGTTAACTTGTATCTCTTTTTATTTACCGCACAGCTACTTCCATCACTTTTTTCTTTTGAAAAGGTCTGCTGTTGATGGTTCTGAATCAACTAATGGCTTTTCGTGAAGTTTTTAGAACAGCCTGATAATCAGGAATCACAACAGTCCAGCCTAGTATTAACAAATGTGTGGTCTAGTTTTTCAGCACTCTGAGACATGAAGTTTCTCATTTTAGCAGCAATGCACAGATGAAAGGAGGCAGTCTTAGATAATTATTATTTAATTCAATGATCTGAAAATCTACAACTTACTGTGATTCTTTCAAACATAAGTTCACAAAGCACTTGAAATCACTCTTCCTGGATTGATTTAAATAGGTCTGAAGGTCTTGTTAGCCTCAACAATGATTTTATGATTTCAAGTGTGCAAAAACTCTGGCATTCACCATTCTTCTTGTCTAATTTAATTTTTTTTTCATTCTAATGCTGACCTGTAATCAAGCTCAAGCTCCAAAAAAAAAAACTTGTAATGCAGAGATGAATATTATAGCAAACAACTTAACATGTGGGGTTTCGAACACTTACGGTGTCTAATAAAACTAAGAGGCTGTACATGTACAGGTAAATTTATAAGAATGAATGAATCAACTGAAATGACACACTAAGAATTTCCCTCTAAATAATGACAACTATCTTTTAGTAACTTTATTGCTATCTTTACAGCCTGCTAAAGTATGACATCTGACACATATACAAATAATAACATTAAGAGAGGTACTTTAAGCAAATCCTTGAGGAAAATGTTAATAAGGAGGTAATTTTATCTTGGTAGCAATATTTTTAATTGCACATTATTCTCTTTTATCTGTGTATACTGGAGAGATACTATAATCACTGAAGCAGTACTTTACAGCAGAGTCTGCCCAGACTCAAATGCCAGAAATACTGGTGGTCAAGACATATGTGGGCACCCAAGATTAACCAAATCAGTATCTAACAGAAAGTGAAATGTTGTCAAAACCTTCCTCTTTCTTTTTCCAGAGCATTTTGATGTCCTAGCTGACCTATGAGTTTTTAGATATAAAATATGGCCACTTTGTTATGTTATCCCATTAGGCCTTTGTTTATTTCAGGGTATTCCTCATGTATTGTGTTCACAAGACTTTGACATTTGACCACCAGCATCTATAAGAATTTGATAAGAATCACTTTCTCCTTTTGTCCAGTTAAAGATTCAGATGATGACCAAGAAGGTGTATGAAAGCACATGTAAGTGAGTGAGTCTGTGCAAGTGTAAATATTGTAGACCCCTTGCGGAAAGCAGTATCCTTCTTGTTGAAATTTCCTGATATAGAAGGAAGTGACACGGAAGGTGAGTACTGTACACTCACAAGGTAAGATACTATCTCCCTCTCTGTCAATTTTTTCACTTGAGAGATGATGCTATCCCACTCCTTTGAGTGATGGCAAGAAGAACTGGTCTCCTTATGATAAGTTTAGCCAATTCTCTTCCTTTTCATCAGCTGTGAGTCTAAATGTGTCTATATATTTAGGGGTGTTCTACTTTGCTTGTTGCATGTATACATTTCCCCCCCCCCCAGAGTGACAACACTTTTTTCCAGTGAGGAAAAATTGAAAGATTTTCATGCAAAACAGAGAAATAACAAGAAAACAGAATAAACCTACACATTTCAATAAAATTCTATGAGTAATTAACAAAATATGAATGAATACTGGAAAAAAAAACAGGTTCAAAAACAATAGGAAATGTAAGCTTAAAGGGCATTAAGTATTAAAATATTCCTAAGCTTTTGGTTTTTGTTTCACACTGGAGAAATAGCAAAATGAATAACACTTGAAAACGCCAGCTGGCAAAAGTCTGTCTATTTTTTGTGTAGTGTTGAAAATTGTTGGCTCAATGTAATGTAAGAAATACTCACAGCTGATAGAAGGTGAAAATAAAATGCAGATATAGTAACATGTATATGTTGACAACTCAGGAAACAGAATAAAATGATTTTAATAAACCCTTTGACCAGTATGCCTGAAGTTTCAGTAGCTTCATAAACTGGCATTTGATTAATGTATAGCCCAATAATTTTTTCTAGTAATGCAAACACCATACATTAAATCTTGCATATTATGAGATTAACTGATTGAGTAGTTTCTAAAAGAGCGAAATTGCCAGTCATGTAGTCATTCAGTATCCATGACATGCAAGACACACAAAAAACAGCACTGGAAAAAGTTCAATTTATGACTGCTGACAAAAAAGAGGCAGCCAGAAAAGACTGCCTCATGTCCTCTTCATCTAATACATCCCCTTTTGTTTTTCAGTGTCTATATGACCTTTTCTGCTGCCTCTCTCTCACTCTCTGTGGTCTCCCCTCTCACTGTCATCACGACAAAAAGCCTATGTGAGCGTGTGCATATGTGTATGACAGAGAGGCAAAATGAAAAAGGCTCAAACTGAAGTGGCATGCTTCTCTAACAATGTGGTGTTTAAAAGTCTCACACACATCTCACTCTTTCTTGCCCCCTCGCACATATCCCCTCTTGCTTTCATGAGTAAATGTTACAAGTTCACATTTCCTATCTCTGAAATGTCCCTTGTCTGATTTACAATCCTCTCTGTTACTTATTTTTCAGAGAATAAGCAGCCTCTGTGTGCGGGTGTGTTTGACTGTGCTGTGTACGTGTGAATGTGTCTGTGTGTGCACGGCGAAGAGTGATACGAGTGCGTGCCTGAATGAATCAGTCAGTCAGTGAATGAAACCAACAATGAGACACAAAGGACACAGGGAGAGAGAGCTGCATATAGAAAGGACAGGGTGAGAGGGTGTATGGGTGGCTTTTATATACAAGTGGGGACTTTAAACTCACTGCACACCAAACCATGCAGATTCTTGGCACTACTGGGACCTTAATTTTGGTGTCTACTGTGACTAGCTGGTTCATCCAGCTATTTGAGGGATACATTGTACTTTTAGGGTGGGGTTAGGTCAGTCATTCAATTGTGATTGTGAGGGTAAGGTGGCCAGGAATGCAAGGGAATCAGCGTTCCCACAGGGATAGTAGAACAAATGTGTTTGTGTATGTAGGTGTGCGTGTGTCAGTGATTTTATGTCAGTAATTATTGATGCTCTGTATTGCATGAGTAATGGTGCGTAGTGCTGACATTCTGCTACAGGTTAACAGTGTAGTGCAAAACACACTCAAGCACACAGACAGAAACACACCAGCCAACACACACACACACACACACACACACACTGAACAATGCAGTTTTTCCCCCAGACTTTGACAAATAAAATACAATCTGCCACATGGCTATTCCAGAACTACTGCTGAAAAGGAGCAGTTTGCTGTCATTAACGTTAGTGAAACTGTGGAGCAAGACTGATGAGATTTCCTGATGTACACTTTTTAAATGGCCACAGCCCGGTAATTACAGACAAGCATATTCCTTGGATAGGCATTAAGAGTACAGCCCAGGGCCCTTGCTGAAATTGATATTGAAGAGTTTCAAATGATGAAATAACTACATACCATATATCCACCTTTATCCGTTAAAAAAATCATTTTCACACAAGAGCATCTCTTACATTTTTAATAACTCTGTGGAGTGGGAGTGTTATAAACTCTGTAAAAAAAAAAACTTATTAAACGAAAAATGCAACTTTGTCTTTTTTTGACATATATTTACTGCAGCTTTTTAGTAAAACAATTATACATTTGTATGAGTTGAAGAATGAATTGGCAAGCAAAGAAAACAAGAAGTCACATTATAAGCACATTAGAAGAGTATGTAGTTTATCATGGCAAACTCATACACGGTGCACAAGAAGAGTAGTTAAGGGAAAAAATATACCGTATATACTACACTGAATTACTGAGTACTGATTTCTGTTACTCCATATGAGAGTGGTATTAAGAGCGGCTTTTTTTTAGCTCTATTGACAAATTTACATACAATAGTTAAAAAAAAAAAATCTAATTTAGTCAAACTGTATACAAGTGCCTTAAACTCTTGCAGCTAAATTTTAATAACACTGAATTAAGCACTAAAAAGAAAATATAATCACACATATCTGACTGCATGACTGTGCATAGTGCTTTCAAGCCACCCACCACAGATCTCCTGCTAAGATTACAGAACTCAGACATGACTCCCAGAGATATTCGGAGGCAAACTAACTGTTTGACTCTGAACTGGCATTTCTCAGATCCCTGGCTTTTGAACAAACCTACAATAACATCCCAGAGAGATGACCTGGATGATGAAATAGAAGAATGATGTAATTACAATGAAACTGAGTGACATGGAAATAGGAATCATACTCATGACAGTGACACAAACTGTGATGTGTTGGGAGATAAGGGTACAATAAATGCCTCTCATTAGGAGGTGATGTGGCATGTAGTGCTTAGAACAAAAAAAAGAGGCCATCACAGGACTGAGCAAAACGTCTTTTAAAGTTGTTGATTCTGTGGCTGAAGACAAATGAGGGGGCGGAAAATTGTTAAGTATTACAGATCACAGCTACTGTATGACAGACAGCAGCACACACACAAATGCAGATGACTAAGGGCTTATGTGACTAATGGAGTGCACAGACATACACCTACTGTAAATGCAAACATAGGCTGACACAACCAATGTAGCAACAAATGAAGAGTGGAACACTTGCACTGAGGAACCATTTGCACTGTGTACTGAAACTGTAAAACGCACTGGGAGAAAGAGACAGGGGGAACGAAAGGTCAATCTTTTGCTTTTTAAAACAGCCTTAGGTGGTTATTACACCATTAGAGTTAAATTTCCCCATGAGTCCAGTGAAAACTGTTTAACCACAGCCAGGGTGCAATGGACCTTAACCTGCACAGAGAGAGAGAGAGAGAGAGAGAGAGAGAGAGAGAGGAGCAATACTACTGACCACCCAAACCACCAACGGAGCTACTGAAAGCCAGTCAAAGAGGAATGTGCGCTGTCAGACAAAAAGGCACAGACAGTCCCCGCGCTGAAGGAAAACACTAAGTGGGCTTGTGTGTGTTTCATTCCACTAAGAGCGAAGAGACGGGATGCGTAGATGATTTCAGCGTTTGGTTACTCAGCCGTTTTGCGGGGCGCAGCTGTTTTTCCGGCGCGTCGACCCCGCTCGCCATCTCCAGTCCGTGTGCCGTGCGCCACGAGCACGGCGACCACCGCGCCCCGGAACTCACAACGCAGTCAGTGTTAACCGCCAAGTGAGCCGTGAGCGATCGGGGCTGATTAAAGTACACACATACAACACACAAGGCGCACTCACGGGAAACGTGACAGTAATGCCGACGAGTTGTCGTTTGTGTGCAAAACGGAGGCGTAAAATCGTGCTTCAAACGCAAAATATTGTTTACTGCCTTCTTTATCTCATGCTTCCTCTTCTTCTTTATCTCCCCTCCTCTGGGTAAGGTGCTTGAGCACAATTAAGAAAACCTCAGCTTCTATCTTACAAGTGACTCTGCTTTGCACACTCTGAATAAAGAATCCCCTTAAGACCATTTAAATTGTGATGTATTGGTTTTCAGAAGGTACCACAAGTCGGATCTGTATTAAAAAAGGCTTTTAAAGAGTTCTGCAAATAAGTCCCTTCTTCACTTAACTGAATAATAGAGAGAAATTAACCTCTCCCTCTCTCCGAATGTGTCCAATTTCTGACAAAGAAAGAATCTTATTATAGGCTCGTTGTACTTCCAGTACTTGACGTGGGCGGGTGAGGCGATTACACGCCGTGACTCGAGTAAATTTTGAAAGGGGCAAGAGAAAGAGCAGGGGCTGATTTCCCTCCGTTTCCATTTAAAGGACTTCCTATCATTAAAAATCCTTTAAATCATTTTGTTTTTTTTACAAGGGACAACTTCTAAAGTTTGTTTCAAGCATGCAGCAGATTTTTTATCTGATTTTTTTTATCTACAGAAACAAAACAATAAGAATTTAGCGTTGGAAACACTCAAACTGGCACAATAAGCAAGTCGCCTGTCTCAGGTGGCACCAGTTAGAACGCATCTGTCATTTGAGCTTCGGCTCAGTCATTTACTTATTATTGCACACACAATCGCGGATACAGGTGAATATTGGCTATTTAGATGGGACGGAAACTTGCTCTTCTTTCATTTTCACAGAAGTATTGAGACGTTATAACCTTATATCGTTAAAAAAAAGACCATCATAACAAGGGCAAAATGCCTTTTAATGTGCCTTGCTCCAGGGGACACTTCTAAGAAATAGCTTTTTCTTGCAGGATAGAGAGATGGGTAACTAAGTTTGGTGCTTGGTTTTCCCCTCACCTTTATGTAAGAAATTAAATTCTAACAATCCTCACTTGTTAGAAACTCGCCCTGGGAGAGGCTTTAATAATGACAACTCGCATGATGCAAATATTTATGCCTTTGTGGGAAATTCTACAAAAAAAAGTTGTGGGTTTTGCCTCTTATTTCAAAGAGGACACAACAAAGAAATTGTCTATATAAAAGCAGGATTGTGAAAGTCCAGCCCTGAAAAATGAAATATCAGTGTGTCAAACTGGCAACAAGTTTGCGCCAGCACTTGCATCTCTTACCTCTCCACAGAAAAAGAAGAAGCAGCGTCTTCCAGAGGCGACACCCCAACGGCGCGCCTCTCCTTCTCCGGATCGTCTCCATCCCTGCTGTCGGTAAAAAAAAAAAACAACCTCTGTGACTGTACGCCAAAAAAAAAAAGGATCCAAAGGGGACTGTTTAAATTTCTAGGTATATTTCTTTTTTCCACGGACAGATTACTATCGCATTGGTGTCATCAATCTCATTTTCACCAAACTGCGCTCCCGCTGTGCTTGACCTGAGACACCGCGCAGATGAGATGTGGAGTAAACTATAAATCCTTCTTCAGTCAGTAATAAAGAGGAACCCCCAATGGGCAATTCCGGTGCACGCTGGCTACTTGTTTAATCCTCCTCTTAAAAAAAAAAAAAAACTCTCCCCCCTTCAAGCCAGAACCGATGAATGAATGAATGAAATTCCCCGTGGTGGTGAGCTTTTTCCACCGGTGCGCTTCTCTGCTTTATTTATCCAAACGGGACGGATAAAGCTGAGGAAACCCTGCTGTCTTTGTCTTTGTCGCAGTTTTTGTTCTTACAAAGTTTTTATTTAAAAAAAAAAAAAACACACAAGAGTGTCGCGCGAACTCCCGAGCGAAATAAAAAGTCCACTTCACGGTCCACTTTAAAACAGTAAAAAGCAAACTCTGTCACTTAAGGCTCGTTTAGGAAATTAAAATCCACATTCCGCTCTCCCGGCAGCAGCTCCGTCCGCTCTCCTTTTCTTTCCCCCTCTCTCTGCCTGTCCTCCGACTATCCTCTTCTTGCTGTGAGTGCTGTCTGTGCGTGCGCGTCTGGGTTCAACTTGAGAGTCTGTGTACACTCGTCCGTGGGATGGAGGGAGGAGAGGACAGAAGAGGAGGTCTTGAAGCTTCCACCAGCCGGCAGAGGTAGGAGGAGGAGGAGGAGGGGGGTAGGAGGGAGAAGAGGAGGAGGAGGAGGAGGAGGAGGAGGGTGCGCGGATGAGGGCGGGATTTGGGGATTTGAGTGACGGTCAAGAAGCCAATGGAGTGTGTATGATGTTGTTTAGAATTTTTGCATCATTATTTTACAAAATGCATGAAATGTTTGTGTGTGTGTGTGTGTGTGTGTGTGTGTATAATATGGAGTCACTGTGGAAGGGAAGGAAGGGAAGGAAATGCTCATACTGCAACCAGAGGAGCACTTAAACAAAGCTGGGCGTGCTGAAAATAATAAAGGAAAGTGGAAAAAAAATCCCAACTGGGAGCACGGTAACTACAGTACCACGACAGTCCACAGGTGACAAGTGGAGCTTTTGAAGCTGACAAGACTAAAAAGAGAAGTTATGAATATGAGCGTGTCCCATAAGAAGAGGCCCATTGCTCCGCGCTGTTTGTGCGCGTATTTGGTGCCAGCTGAGCGAGCGCCTGTGCGTTCGCCTGTTTATCCTTTCAGAGTGTCTTACTGCATTATTCATACGAAGACACACGCCACACCTGTTCTGCGTGTAATCGATAGAGGCCAACTTCACGCGCGCGCGCGTGTGTGACAGCTTGTAGAACTGCAAAGTGTGATCCATCAAGCGCCGTGTGATAAAACTCATTCACTTTATATTGATAGGACCTGTGTGTGTGTGTGTGACTGATGGACAAGTCAGAAGGGAAAAGAACATTAGGGTCTTCTTTGAGTCCGAAACGGTATTTCATAAGGCAGCATGCCTGGTTCCCTTTGTCAGCTAAATGTGTAAAAGCTAAAGAGATGACATTGTGACTTATTGAATTGCAAATCAGCCAGCGAGGAGATGGGAGGATTTCCGGAGACGGAGATAGTCCTACGTGCGCCTTGCTCCCTCCCTGCCCGTCTGTCTGCCTGTCTGTCCAGCTCCACGGCAGCCGTGAGAAGGAGCGACAGCCCCCCCTAGTGTCACATTTAAAGAAGAGAGCGTGTTGGAAGACCTGTCCGTCCATTCCTCATTAACATGTCTTCAATTAGCAGCAGGCCTGTGTGTGTGATTGCCACTGATTGTGGATTGTGGATGCATTTAAAATATTGTTCTGTCACAGTGTGAGCTTCGCTGATCCAACATGCTCCTTTTTCCCCCACTTGTCCCCTTTCGTTGCTCCCTCATCTCAACCAAACTCATTCTTCTGACCTCCCAGTCACAAGTCTATAGCATCTAGGCAACCTCCCACCAGTTACATTATGGAGCAGAACTAAATCAGTACATTTTGAATTACTGTTCCAATTTCACTCTATGACCTTTTCCACAGTCAGCTGCAGAATTTCCTGTGACTGGAGCTCTAAAGATATATTTTTTAACTGCATTATTCATCTTGGGGCTGCAACTGAAGCAAGGCATTAGCTCTGCAGGCATGCTGTGAGAAAGTCATAGTTGTACAAATACAATGTCTGGATACCAATGAGGCCCCACTAGCTGTCAAAAGGAAATTTGACATTGAATACAAGCAATACAAAGGAGTCTCCATAATGACAAAAACCATAATTCAGAGAATGTGTTTTAATAGTGTCCCTGGTAGCGTAGTGGTTTGCACGTTTGCCTTTGAAGCAAAAGGTCCCTGGTTTGATTCCAGGTGGGGACACAAGCCCCTCTCACCATGGAGGGTTGTGTCAGGAAGGGCATCTGGTGTAAAATCTCCGCCAAATTACCAGTGCGGCTTAATCTGCTGTGGAGAATACAAGGGAGCAGCTGAAAGGTACATACATAGAGAATGTGTTTTAATTCCAGAACACTAATGTGTTCCAGGGTTACTGTCACCCGACACTAAGGTCAGGATGTTAGTGTTCTAGGATTAAAAAACATTATATATAAATACCGAAAGCTGTCTCATCTACACCATCTACATACATTATGTTCTGAATATCTTAATCTATGACCCCTCCAAATAAAAAAATTGCAGACATCCAACCATAACATAAAGAGCAACTGTATTCTTTTCTCCTTTAAAGTTTTTTCACTTGTCATTATTAAAGAAAACCTAGAAGAATTCATTAGATCACTAAAAGGAAGGCATTCATCACCAAGACTGTATTGGCATTGTGAAAGGTAAGTCTTCAAATATTTCCTATAAAATTCAATTGCTGTTTCCAAAAAACTGTGACACTGTGTAAATACACAGTGCAATGACAAAACACTATATTTACTGAAATTGGTTCATAGACAACATTTCAGATATTGACATTTATGGGAACAATATGTACTTATTTTAAATTTGAGGTCAACAACACATTTCAAAAATGGTTGAGACAGTGATAATAAAAGACTGTGAAAGTTGTGCAATGCTTCAAAGCAAAGTCACATAAAACCTGCTGTAACACTTTAACGAATTTATCAATTGTAAAAATCATTTGGTATTAAAAAGTATTTCTAAAATAGTGTTCATAAGGGTTTTACTATGCAGTGGAAAAACTTTAGGAGCAGCAGTTCATTTTAAGAATTACATTCATCTGTGCAAATTTGCAGATACATTTCATCAGTTATAGTCCATAATAACATTTTAAAAATCCATAGAAATATTTGTACACAAGGGACAAAGTTGAAATCAGTACTGAATGGCTGTGGTCTTCAGGTCTGTAAGTAGCACTCTGGCTGCTTTACCATTACCTTCAGTTTTTGCACACTAGAAGCCACTTTGCAACCCATCTTGACCTCAACTCCTGCTTTTTAAGCAGTTTCTGCTGCCACTGATGCCTGCTGTGTTCTGTGTTAGTGGTCTTGCTGCTGTGATTCCTGCCTTTTTTATGTACAGTACTGTGCAAAAGTCTTAGGCACCCCTTATTCCTTTATTTTAAATGGGAAATAGGGCAATGACTCACTGAAACATACGAACATAAAATGGAAACACAGTGCATAAGGCAAAAACAGAGCGTGTACAATTTTAACCAGCTTGAAAGTCAGTATGTTACACTTTACTCTATCTTACTCCTGAAATCTCTTCAGCAAGTTTTCTTGTAATTTCTTTAAGTAGTCTTCAGAAAGAATTCTCCAGGCTTCTTTAAAGACATTCCAAAGCTCTTCCTTGGATGTTGGCTGCCTTTTGTTCCCTTCTCTGTCAAGATGGTCTTATATTGCTTCAACAATATTGAGGTCCATTCATCATTCTGTAAGACCCAATGCCACTTATTTTCAGTCCAGTGTGTAATTTGGTATACCTCAGTCTTCTCTCACTGTTTCCCTTTCTTAAGAATAGTTTCGTGTTAGCCAAGCTCTCCAGCAAACAGTAGATGGATCAACTGAAAAGCCAGATACATCTCTCAGGTCCTGTGTCAGATCTTTGCTGGATTGTCTTTGCTGGATATTTCTTAAGGACATGACTTTCAGATATTGTTCATCTGGTATAGATAGTTCATAGGCTTGCTGCTTCTTCTTCTGTCCTCCACTTGTCCAGTTTCCACAGATTTAGTATACAATACACACCATGCCAGTCCCACTGGACTGAAAATTAGTGAAATAATCAGTGAATCAGTGCACACTTCAAAAGCCAGCATCCCTGATGGTGAATGGTACATTAGTTTACATATGGATAACATGCACATATATGAAGAACCCATTATGTAAAATGATATATACAGGTTTTTGAGTGTCCGCTGTAGTGTAGTGGTTTGCGCATTCACCTTACAAGTAAAAAGTCCCTGGTTTGATTCCAGGTGGGGACACAAGCCCTTCTTACGGGAGGATTGTGTCAGGAAGGGCATCCAGTGTAAAACCTCTGCCAAATTACCATTGCATATTAATCTGCTGTGGGACCCCTTGGCGGAGAATACAAGGGAGCAGCTGAAAGGTACATACATACATACATACATATGTATGGGTTTTTGAGCATAAAGAGTAAGTTCACACAAATCTGTCCTTAAATTGTGCATAAGGACACAAATGCTCGATATTTTCTTTATGAATTTGAAAATTTTCCAAAGTGCTTCCTGACAAAAGGATAGCAGAAAGAGTGAAAGGGAATCTTTAAAAGATAGTAGTGACACCTCCTAGGATGTATGGTTTGGAGATGGTGGCACTCACAAAAATACAGGATCTAAAACTGGACGAGGCACAGTTGAAGATGCTGAGATTAGAAATGGGTACATCAGAGGGACAGATTAGGTTGAGAAGTTTGGAGACAAAGCAAGAGAGGCACAGTTGAGATGTGTGGACACTCACAGAGGAGGGATAATGGATATATTGGTCAAAGGATGTTGAGGATGAAGATGCCAGGCAAAGAGAAGAAAAGGAAGTTGCCTCAGGAAATGTTTGTGTTGATTTAGGAGTATGTTTTAGGTCATTGTACATTTACATTGTCCCTTCCAATCACTTTTATAGCATTTGGCTGAATCTGAGCAGACAGTACAGCCCTGTGCACTTCAGAATTCATCTTGATACTTTTATCAACAATCATATCATCAATAAACATGAGTAACCAGGTTCCACTGGTAGATATTCATGTCTCCCTCAGGCTCCCTCACTTGCATCAAGATCTGTTAGGACCTCATACTAAGAGTTTCAGTGAACGGCTACCAAATGAAACTTCAACACTTTGAATCAACCCCAGATCTTTTATCTGCTCAGTTTGTCAGATAATGATGAGAGAACAGGCCTTACCTGGCAATGAAACTGTTTGTCAGTCAGTTTTCCCATTACTGCCTAGCCTCTGATAATGGGAGACTGTGCACAAATACTCCTAAATAAATAAATAAATGTTCCTGTGTATCTTATTCCTAAACAGTTGATGCAGTTATTTTGTTAAACCTGTTGAATTAAAGCTGAAAGTCTGCAATTCAGTCGCTTCTTGATTGTTTGATGTAAAATCTACTGTGCTGGTTTACAGTGGCAAAATTGCAGAAATATACCTCATTTCCAAAAAAAACATATGGACTCAACTATACCTCACTTTTAAATGCTTAGCATATTATAAACCATATTAGGAGACAAAAAAAATCAGTGTGCATGTAAATTTACCATTTTATTTATGAAACCAGCACAATTGTGAATTTTATTCTTACTAATATGCACATGTTAGTGACTAAAAATCATTCTAGTACCCACTACCTGCAAGCTGCATACTGCCACATGCCCATTTGTCTATATATGGAAAAATTTCCAGATAATGTGGAGAAAGCGGTGATGGTGTTGTGTTGAGAAGCCTGCCCATCTAAGGAAAAATTACAAGAAAAAGTCTGACTGAAGAAACTGAATCGATAGCGTCTGAGGAGGGAGCCAGAAAAGAATCACCTTTCCAAAGTGTTTCCAAAGAAGTGACAATGGTATTGGGGGGGACACAAGCTCTGGTCTGAAATAACGAGGGTGCTGAATATCGTTTCCCCTGAGACACTCAGTGTGGCTCAAGTAAAAAAAAGTTTGAAAAGAAGAAAGCAGGTGGAGGACAAGGAGCATCTGATCTGTCAGTCCAAGATGAGAAACTCACTGCAGTTACTGAAAAACATATATTCCGGAGCATCAGCATGTGTGGGATAGTGCCAAGAAATTAGCCTGAAAGTGAAGACATCCAGCAAGACTTGAAGACATTTCAGTGAGAGAGATAAGATAAGATAAGATAAGATAAGAAAATGTTAACAAATGATAAAGTCTACACCTTTTTCGATTCTAAGTGGGGACACCACTCCCTCTCACCATGGAGGGTTGTTTCAGGAAGGATATTCAGGGTAAAACCTCTGCCAAATGTGGACAAATCCACTGTGGTGACCCCTTGGGGAGAATACAAGGGAGCAGCTAAAGGTACAGTTGTTATGTATTTAATCTTATTTCTGCCCATTTTTGGTTTACACTATTTTTGAAAAACTGTAAATAATGACCATAAATAGATAATAATTATTATTTGAGACCCCTTGGGGAGAATACACTGTAGCAGCTGAAAGGTACATTATAATAGTAGTAGGAGGAGGAAGAGGAGGTGTATTCAATTTAAAGATGTGTGAAATTATTTTCTAGACAACCAGGACTTCATTGTTTAGCCACATGGTTTGAGGCAGTTTTAAAATTTGCTCAAATTCAGGTAAGAAAATACTGATGAATCCCAGATTTGCTTAAAAGTACTGTTTGTAAATTTGGCCCAGTATCTTTTTTCAGGAAAAGGCTTGCTTTTTTCAACAAGAAAATGTCAAACCACATTCTGCATGCATTGCAGCAACAGGGCTCAGTAGTAAAGAAGTCTGGGTGCTAACCTGACCGGCCACCAGCCAGGACACATTACCCATTGAAAATATCTGGAGCATTATAAAACAAATACAACAGATGACATTTTACATCAAGCATGGTAACGTTTTGTTTTCAGAACCACAGTAACTGGTCCCCTCAATATTATAGTATTGTTAAAAGGTTTTTTGCAACACTGTGGTAAAATGAGGCAAAGTAGTAATTTTGCTGTTGTCCCAACGTTTTTGGAACTAGGATCAATTTCAAAATGATCTGCATGGCCAGGCTGACCACAAAGGCTGACCTGTTCTCTTTTTGAAATTCAGTAATGCTGAGTCTCATTCAGCCAAATTTCTGACTTACAAAAGTTCCACTGTGCACCTCATTTCCTTTCCTAAAAGGAAAAGTGAGGCTCTCAGTTTAAGGTTGAATACTGTATTTACACAAATCAAATTAAAGATGATTTAACAATAAATTCTACTTATTGTTAGAAATGAAGGCAAACTCTGCATGCAATATATGGACAGAAACAAAGGGCCACCTTCACATTACACCAGAAGGAGCTTTTTATGACATCCTATTTTAAATCCATGGGCATGAGGTTGATCCCCCCCACTCCCACTCTTTGCAGTTATAACAGCTTCCACTCTTCTAGGCAGGTTTTCTACAAGATCTAGGAGTGTGTCTGTGGAAATTTTTGCCCATTCATCCAGAAAACTATTTGTGAGATCAGACACTGATGCTGGAGGAGAGGGCCTGGCTCACGATCTTCTTTCTAGTTCATCCCAAAGGGGTTCACTGGGGTGGATGTCAGGGCTCTGTGTCGACCAGTCAAGTTCTTCCACACCAAACTCATCCAACTATGCCTTTATGGATCTTGCTTTGTGCACTGGGGTACAGACATGCTGAAACAAAAAAGGGCCTTCCCCAAATTGTTCCCATGTAGTTGGAAGTGTAGAATTGCACAAAATGCCTTGGTAAGCTGAAGCATTAAGATTTCACTTCGCTAGAACTGAGGGGTCCAGGTCAACAGGTCAACTCCAGAAAAACAACACATTATCCCTAATCAACCTAACTTTAAAACTGGCACAATGCAGTATAACATCCTCCTCGCATTTGCCAAACCCAGACCTGCCCATCAGACTACCAGATAGAGAAGCATGGTTTGTCACTTCACTGAAAATGTTTCCAATCCTCTCCATCCACTCCATCCATTGGCATTTTGCTCGGCAATGTAAGGATTGCATGCAGCTGCTTGGCCATTGAAATGCATGCCACAAAGCTACTGGCAGACAGTTTATGTGCTGTTAATGCCAGAGGAGGTCTGGAACTCTGCAGTTGAGACAGCAAAATACTGGTGACTTGGAATATATAAGAGGGAAGAAATTTCATGACCTAACTTATTGCAATGCTAGTATCCTGTTACAATACCAAATTCAGTGACTACTGTGTGTCTTTTAGAATGACCCATTCTTTCACACATGTTTGTACAGACAGGGTGCATGCCTTAGGTGAAACTGCACCTGAATTCAGTGATTAAGAGGTGTGGTCCAGTACTTTTTCCAGATCGTGTACCTGCTAATTAGTTAAAAGCAGCACAAAAATTAAAGAGAAGAATTTCCCTCAGCAAAATTGGAGCACAGACTTGGAGAAACTGTTGGTACAAATAACCACACAGTAAGCCAAATTATTTGTCAGATAGAGCCTTTAAAAATGCTCCAAAAGGCTCCAACACCACAAACACAGTCAAGTCAAATTGGCTATGGTGAGACTCGGCAGGCAGCTACTGGTGGCAGGCAGCTCCCATTTGCAGCCACCTGTGTCAGTGTACACCTGTTAGTCAAAGCAGTCACGCCCCTTTTAATCTTTAACTTTAAACTCAAATCCAATTTATATGGGTATGTTAGAAAAAATCTTTTATTCAGTTACTTACTGATGGTAATAGTTAACAGTAGTCTATGTACCAGTTGGCCAGAGTGTTTTTATGTACTTGAGTTCATTCACTTCAAGGCTTAGATAAGTGCCAAGACTCAGAGGAAACACTCATTCTGAGATCAATATGAGGATCTTGGGTCAAAATAATATATTTTTTGGGCATATCAGCAAAAGTGGTTTGTTTGTTGAGAGTAGATATAACCTCCATCCTTTTATCCAAGGGCTGACGGAGACAATGAGAGAAAGGAGAGTGATACAGCTACTCCTCTCTTTGAGGTCAAATGGCTCTTGTAGAAATTCTGTCGACAGTTTGTTCAGCCGATACACTCCACTTGGGCGGCTGGAGGAAGATGACCGCAACTCACAAACCTTTGTATTTACTTCTAATATCCTCACTTTCTCCTTCCCTCGCTCTTTCTTGCTCTCCCTTGCTCTCTCTTCAGAAAACCCATAGCCATCTCTTTGCTCATTGGACCAAACTGAATACATTAGAATCCAATTAAGGCTGGTGAAGAGAACTGTTCAGGCTTAGAGTGTGCAGTCATGTGTGTGTTTGTAAGCTCATGGGCCTATGTGTGTTGATCACGTGTGATAGCTTATGGCTTATTTGTTCTTTGTTTTTATTTTTTTTATTTTTTGTTTTTTTTGGAGGGTGCACAATTCAATGTAAACCCTACAGCGTATATGAATTTTGATGTGTATGTGTATATTTGTTCATGATGCTAATAGATGTGTTGTCATAGTGCACTGAGACAGTGACACGGGATGTCTTTCTGTCTCACCCCAACTGGTTACTGTTGCTGTGTTAATGCACAAGAAGATCACTGTCAGGCACAGTAAATCAGAGAAATAATGTGTTTGAGCACGCTTGTGCTTATGTGTGTGTTGTAAGGAATCAATAACTCTGTGATGCATGACATACTGTTCATGTTCAATTTAAAATTGGGGGCAGGCACAGAGCTGCACTTGCACAGATGCAAAATACAAATGCACAAAGGTAGCCTCCTAAAATGTGAGAAATGAGACACAAAGAATAAACTGGCCAGTTTACTAAATGCTATGTGCAGATTACATATAACAAGTCTATCGCCCAGACATTATTTTTATATGTAACTAACTGCAACTGTAAAAAAAAATTTGAAGATCAAGTTTTGTATCAACAAAATGAGGTTGTCGTTAGTTAAAGTTGTTAGTTAACGTATTTGGAAAGGTGCAAATACATAAATACATAACTTTTCACTACAATGATTTTTTTCTCTGTCAAAATATTTGATCTACTCATATTGGATTGTAGTGACCAGTGGCCACCATAACACAGATGAGTTTTACATATTTATATATCCTTTTTGTTTTACTTTACATAAGACAATCATAGGCCCTTTTCTAACTTCTAACATCTAAACCTTATGACAAAAGGATTCTGGATGTAAACCTCTGGTGAGTCGTGTGTTTTGTATGCCTGCCATCCACCACTTGCCAACTCCAATATTGTTTGTAAATATAGTGCTTAAAAGTAAACATAGCCTTGATAAATAATTAGGAAAATTGGTTAGTTTTATATAAACCCAGCCATGTGGGGGACACAAGCCAGAACTACTCCTAGTGCTGGTTCCAAAGTTGGATAAATGGGGAGGGCGCCTCTGGTGCTGTTGGCCAACAGGGTGCTACTGTTGCGTGAAGACAGAGGAGGAGAAGAGGGGAAGCTGTGTTAGGAGGTGCTGAGAGAGAAGGAAAGGTAGGAGTGTGAAAGTGAAAGTTGGGACTTTAAATGTGGATACTACAGGTGCAGAGGAAGGACAGTGGCTATATTGAACAGAGGATGTTGAAAATGGAGCTGCCAGACAGGAGGCAAAGAGGAAGACTACTGAGAAGGTTAATGGCTGTAGTGAAGGAGGACATGCACAGAGTTGGTGTGACAGAAGAGGATGCAATGGATAGGGTGAGATGCAATCAGATGATCTGCTGTGGTGACCCCTAAAGGGAGCAGCCAAAAGAAAGAGAAGAACAAGAAGAAGAAGCAGAGGTTATTTTTTTCAAGTAGAATTTCTGGGAGTATGGGTTATAAATGAACATCAACTGGTACCCACTCTGACAAAGAGATTCAACCATCTGACCAAAAAGAAAATACTCAAAGTTGGTGTTAGGACATTATATTTGCAAGACATGATTTATATTTGTGCTTTGTCTTTGTAAATGTTGTTTGTGCATTTTCAGAAATGAGGGACAAATTGTGTGTGTTTGTCAGAAATAATCCGCTTTAAATTACTAAAGGTAAAAACATTCACACAAAGGATCTGTCTAGCACAAGATTTCTTCTAAAGAGCTACGTAATTGTTTGTGCACTAAGATAAATTGTACACTTAAGCAGTTCAGTAGCTCTTCAGTTTTTATGAAGAGGGAACATAAATTGTACCTTTCCAGATTTTAATAAAAACTGCACAAACATCAGCTACCATCCTTAAGAACCTGGAACCTATTAGTATGACTTTGAGTACTGTAGCAGGTACACTATATGGGCAAAAGTATTAAGCTACACCTCTTAATCACTGAGTTCATTCAGTCCCACTGCCACAGATGTATAAAATCAAGGAACTAGCCATGCAGTCGCCTTTACAAAGATTTGTGAAAGAGTGGGTTGTTCTAAAGAGCTCACTGACTTCAAGCACAATACTCAAATAGGATGCCACAATTGCAACAAGCCAGTTTGCAAAATTTCTTCTCTCCTAGATATTCTATAATCAATTGTAAGTGGTATTACTGAAAAGTAGAAGTGTTAGCCGACCACATAGTTACAGAGCAGGGTCACTGAGTGCTGAGGTGCATAGTGTGCAGTGTCCACAAAAACTGAGCACCAGGAGCTTCATGGCATGGGTTTTCGTGGTTGAGTAGCTGTATACAAGCCTTATATCATCAAACATGGTGACAAGTGTTGGATGGAGTGGTGTAAAGCATGCCACCACTGGACACTGGAGCAGTGAAAATGTGTTCTGTGGAGTGACAAATCACTCTTCTTTGTCTGGCAGTCAGAGTCTGGGTTTGCTGAATGCCAGGGGAATGTTACCTGTCTGACTGCTTTGTGCCAACTGTAAAGGTTGGTGGAGAAGGGATAATGCTATGGGTTTGTTTTCCCCTGGTTGGCCTGGGCCCCTTAGCTCCAGTGGAGGAAAATATTAATGCTTTAGCTTACCAAGACATTTTGGAAGTGTTCTATGCTTCCAGCTTTGTGGAGGGCTTTGGGGAAGCTTTGGGGAAGGCCCTTTTCTGTCTGACTGTGCCCCAGTGCACAAAGCAAGTCCATAAAGTCATGGTTGGATGAGTTTGGTGTGAAACAACTGGCCCACACAGAGCCCTGACCTCAATCTCATTGAACACCTTGGGAATGAAGTAGAGCAGAAATACTGAGCTAGGCCCTCTCATCCAACAACAGTGTCTGACCTCACAAATGGTCTTCTGGATAATTGGGCAAAAATTTCCACAGACTAACTCCAAAATCTTGTAGATTTCAGACAGGATGTCATGAAACCTCCCGTAGGTGTAACATATGGGTGATCCAATACTTTTTTCATATTCTGTATATGTTTATCTTTCTGTTTCTCTCAGTCATGCAGGAAACTGTCTCAAAACTTTATAGGTGCCAAATTTAGATCACAGTGAAACCCAAGTTCAATAATGGATGTGAAACTACCCACGCATGCTTGTAGTGTAAGTGTAACTCCATTTAAGAGGTAAATGTATCTCTATAGATATATACAATTTGCGGTCCAAGAACTCAATGGTGTTTTGCTGGTGTGATCCTGTCACAGAATAGTCTCTAGTTTTAGGTTTATGTTCTTGTATACTTTTTGGCTATCCTGTGTTTTTTTTAATGTATGAACTGTTCCTGCTGGTTATAATATGGAAATATTCCATTAAAACAGTCCAACATAACTGTGACCAAGATGGTAGAAAGGTCTGGTTCTTTGACTTGTCCACTTAGTGGACAGCCATGACTTTAATAATGCTTTATTTTAAACATTAATATCATTGAAGTTGGTAGGTTATGGAACTCGTGCTTACATAGTTGTCATGAAAAGGACAATTACGTACGGATAAAGCTCAGGCTTTAACCATGTTTATTTCTGTTCTCCTTCTGTGCTCTTTACTCAGTACCTATGGGCAAGACTTGTTCAAACTTCAGCTGCAAACCTGTAAAGATTTGAGTTTGCTATATTATGTTTGCTGTAAAAAAAAAAAAAAAAAAAAAAACACATTTTCCCCCAC
>VUQH01030862.1:2198-12710 GCA_015106775.1 Etroplus canarensis | reverse complement strand
CACTCATGTTTGTACAGACTGCATGGCTAGCTGCTGGCTTTAATGGGACTGAATCAAACACCTAGATTCTAAAATTAGGAGCTGTGTCCCAATACTTCTGGTCATACAGTGGATTGTCCATTACTGCGTAACAGAAGGATGGATTAACCTTTGACCTGTCACAGTTGTCTCCTGTAAGTTTTGGAGCTATAAGAAGATCACAGCCGCTGTGATGTAGCCATGTGAGCGCCACGTACCGTTGTAAGTGATGTTATCGCTCAGGCCCGGAGACACCAGCACAGTATCGTATCGCTCTCTCCCTCTCTTCCAGTCCTCCTCTCTTCTCCTCCTCCACATCTCCTCCCTCTGCCTCCTCCACTCCTCCTCCCTCTGCCTCACCATCCTGATCTCTTGCTCCACCAGGGACTGGCTGCTGAGCGAGCGCAGCTTGAAGAACGGGTTGGACGTGAACGTGCTCTCCTGCGGTTCCACGGACAGAGGGCCGGAGCTCAGGCAGAACTCCGAAGCGCTGCGAATGATCAGATTGGAGGTTTCCACAACGATGACGTTGGCAGAAGGCACCACGTCCGAGCCCGTGGGCCAATCCGAGAGGCCACTGATGGCGGAGGAGAGCAGGCGGTTCCTGGAGGCGGGGCTGGAGGAATCGGGCTCCAGGATGATGACGTTGTTGGCCGTCATTTCATGGTAGGCAGATCGGGGGAGGGAGGAGGAGCAGGAAGGAGAGGGTGAGATGGACAGAGTAGGGGTGCGGCAGGCTGGAGGTCTGGGTGGAGATCGTCCCGTCTGCAAGCTGGACGGCCTGAAAGCACAACCAGAATATCAAGGACTTAGCAGCTCATCTGGGTCATGATCCATCACAGTTCACAGGTTATCATGAAGGAAAGAAAGTGATTATTCATTCATTCATTCATCTTCTTCCTCTTGTCTGATTCAGGGGGGCAGGGGGCCCTGGAGCCTATCCCAGCTGTCATAGGGCAAAAGACGGGGTACACCCTGGACAGGTCGCCAGTCCATCACAGAGCCAACGCAGACAGACAGACAACTATTCACATCTGTGGGAGGAAGCCAGAGAACCCCAACAGAACCCACGCAAGCACAGAGGGACCTAAGCTGGCTGGCTGCTGGATTCACACCTGGACCTTACTGCTGTGAGGCACCAGTGCTAACCGCTGCACCACCCCCTGAGACATTATTGTGCTGTAAATAAACCTAATGATGGCTTTTATGTATACAGACAGATGAAACAGATGGGACAGATGAGAGACAATGCCATGGCATTAGCTTATCAGTCCGCTGCTGTGCAAAAGTCTTGAGCCACAGCTCATGTCTTTATATGTTGCAGGAAAATAGGAAATAGGTGCAACAAATTAGACACTCACTGTAGGACCTCTCTGCTGACCTCCTCTGTACATACTGATGACCATTTGAAGCAAACATATCAGACCTGTTGCCACTGAGAATCACCTTGGTGGTGCAAAAAGCCTATTTTCTGTCTGTCAAACTGTTTTCATAGATTCAACTAAAGAAATGGAACAAATGATGAGTTTTAGTAACAAAGAGCCTAAAGATCACATTTGGTTCTTTGTTAAGTTGTCTGTTATGTGTCGACGCAACACTGGTTCATCCTTGTGTTAGGAGACTTTTTATGATCAATGATTCACAGGTCAGAGAGAAGTTCCTGTGGAAATGTTCAGGTACAAGGACTGGACTGAAAATGTCCACAGAGACACTTTGAAAGCCTGGGGAACTATTACTCAGGATCACTTTAAAAAAATGACAAGATGTGGGCTGGCACAAGACTTTTGCACAGGGCTGCAGGGTGTTTAAGCCTCTTTGAAATCATAGTTTTGTCTGTCTGGCTGCAGATAGCTGTTTTGTAATGTAACATGTTGGCCTGACTGTGTAGAAAAGATGGAAGCAGCTCTAAGCCAAAGCTGAAGTGACTTAAACCTGCATTCTTCATCATGGCCAATAGGGGGCAACTTCTCCAGTCAAACTACACAGAAGCTTATGAGAAAAAGACCCTCAGTAAACACTTCACTTATGAGTACATGGTCTCAGTCACTGGTTTCAGGTCCTACTGGTTTCCTTTAGAGAAGAACACATGGTAAATCAGGGTAACCTGCAGGGCGTGGCCACACTGTGACTGACGAGTAAATCATTGCTCTGGGAGTACCCCCGGTACCGCTGCATTACACGCCAGCTTCAACTGCAGCTAACTGCACCTGCAGAACCCAGCGCTCACAGTTCCATCTACGCATCGACAGAGGATACAGAGAGTGAACACAGCCCAGAGTTTCTGATGGAAACATGAGACCACCAGGAATCTTTTCCAAGCTTTTTCCACCTTTAATGTGACCTTTAACCTGGTCAACTGAGAAAGAAACAAATCTGTTAGAGGGAAAATGTGAAAAGTAAAAACTGCACAATAAGCTGGCTGAATAAGTGTGACACAGTGAAGCTAATACTTTGTTGAAGCAGCTTCTGGGTTTTGGGTTGGAGTCTACCAGCATGGCACATCTCAACTTAGCAATAGTTGCCCTCTCTGTTGCCAAAGTGCTCCAAATCTGTCAGAGTGTGATAATTTGTTGAAGCAGCTTCTGCTTTAATTCCATCATTCAGTCTTTATGGGTAGGAATCTATCAACATGGCACATCTGGGCTTGGCAATAGTTGCCCACTCTTCCTTACAAAAACATCCAAGTCTGCTTTTGGGAGACCTGATGGGCCTGGAAGTCTTTAATGTTGTGATCCTACCCCACAGTCCTGGCATATGGAGAACATAGGAGACTGCTGTCACAGTAGAACCACAACCAGGACTTGTGAGAAGTTCCTGCAGCTCCATCAGTGATGCTGTAGGCCTCTTCAGCCTCCCTGACCAGTTTCCATCTGGTCTTTTCATCAGTTTTGGAGGGACGTCCAGTTCTCAGTAACATCACTGTGGTTCCATATGTTGTCCACTTCTTGATGACTGTCTTCACTGTGTCCCATGGTATACGTAAAGTTGTGGGACTGTTTTGTCCCCTTGTCCTGACTGAAACCTTTGAACAAACAGATGTTTGATGCTTTGTCAGCTCTCTGTGAACTTTTACTGTAGGAACTGAGTCCCTGTCAGGGACATCCTGTGAACATCTCAGCTTCATTAATCAGAGTCACAGGTGTGTACCCAACACACTGAATGCTGGGATTAAAGCAGAAACTGCTTCAACAGAGTGTTCGTTTCAGGGTGTCACACTTAAACAATGTCTCCAACTCCAATCTAATGTCTCCCAACAAGCGTGGAAGGACTACCCTGTCCTCTTGTGTCTCTGCTGTGTGTGGTTTGCTTCTCTGACCTGGGTATGGCGAGACCCTGTGCGATCATCCCCCTCTCCCTGCGGTGCCGCTCCTCTCTCTCCAGAGTCAGCCGGATCTCTCTCTCCACGGCGCTCTCCGGCTCCTCCAGGGGGCTGCGGTACGACGAGTCGTCCAGGCCCGAGTCCTCTGAGCTAGGGGACAGGGTGGAGGACAGAGGAGGTTCCCTGGGCACGGGGGGTTGAATTTCCCTTGTACAGGACAGGAGGAAACCCCACTCAAGTTCAGAAAGGTGTAGAAAGCCTCAACACTCCACCTGCTGTTTGAATGATGAAATATGGACGGCGTGCTGGCTGACCACTCGTTTTACAGCGCACCTTTTCAAGGTCTTTAAAGATCAACTGTCCAAACTCTTCAGGAGTTAAAACCTGAGATGTCACAGTGGAGCTGAGGCTCAGGGCTCTGAAGTTTTACTGGAAACAATCAAACCTGCTGCTGATTTGAACCTTGTGAAGCAAAAGTTGAGTTTTCAGACAGTTTGTGAGCTGCTGTTGTGTCCACTTCCTTTTTTCACTTGTCTCTGATGTTTAGGAACCTCACTGACTGAACCTTAAAATCTGCTTTGATCAAGAAGCCTAAAACTTCTGCACATTTACTTTAGTTTAGCCACCCCTCGTTTCATGCAGCGATTTACTGAAACATAAAGGGAAATGCAGCGTTTGTACAGCTCTAAAGCGCCGTCACACCTTGATTTAACCGGCGTACGCCCACATATGAAATATTTGGCAAATATGCTGGCGTACGTGGAATAAGTTATTGGTAAGTTTTGTATAAGTTAAGAACACACTGAAGCACGCTGGTATACCTTGTAGTACGGCGAGGTCATTGAAAAATTTAAGCACAAAATTTCCAACATGTGCCAGCGTATTGGTCATACGTCCTGCATACGCGTTCCGTAAGTTGTAGGTAAGTTATGTGGAATTAAGTTGAGATAATGTCCAGCATACCCAAAGCTTATTTCTAACCTATGAGTAACATGCTTTGAATCTATGTGTAACTTATAGCCAACTTATCTCCAACACATACTGACGTGTGTAGATGTATTTGACGTGTTCTGGACGACCACAGCACTTACTGAACTTGTTTCTAACTTACAGCAACCTTATAATGGTGTGTTGGCTGAGAGTAGGTGTCGGCCAGGAGACTTCTTGGTAGTATTCTTCGAGTTTTTCTTTGGCGTGACGGTGATGTTGCTACTGTGACTAGGCTACGACATGCTATGCATATGTTGTGAACGCCAGCAACACGCTAAGCATTCTTTGCTATAAGTTATACAAATGTTCTATATAAGTTACTGAATATTCTGTATACATCCATAATTTAAAACAACATCATGGTTCTGCGCTTGCCAGCGTTTTAGAGACATTTTGATGCGTTAGCATGTGCTGGTTACGTCAAGCTGTGACAGAGCCATAACCACAGCCTGGAGTCTTTCAGCCGATCTTTCTGCCATTTCTTTACTTCAGAAGTTCTCCTTCAAAAGACCTTCAGAAAGTCCTTCATTCATTGTCTTTATTTATTTTGGTTTTGGTCAAAGACACCTCTGGTATTCCTGCTCCTGATACTTTCTATTTTGAGAGAAGTTTTTAGCCTCCAAACTAACTAAGAAGTCAGACCTGGTGAAGTGACAGGAAACGCGGTGTCTTACCTGTGTTTGAGTCGGGGGCTGCGAGTCGGGGGGTACAGGGACGTGTGGGTGCCCTGGAAGCTCCCCTGGGCTCGCAGTCCTGGTTTGGGGATAGGCTGACCCTTGACCTCTTCCTCCATCCTTTTCCACTGCTGGCGGGCCAACAGGAAGTCCACATGCTCGGTGGAGACATTTTCACTGAGGGTCTCCTGGTGCACGCAGAAATCCACGGGGACCTGACGGGAAACATCAGAGCTGGGGTTTAGGTTCAGCATTCAAACGTACACCAGAGGTTCCCTGGAGGAACGTTTCAGGGAACCACGGAGAACGCGCAGTCAGGGGAACACATGATCCAGAGGAATGCACACGCTTCATCTTCAGTGGTCTACTGAGGACAGAACAGCTTTAACGTGGCTGCTTGGCAAACTTTTTAATGCACAGTACTGTGCAAAACCTTGTGCCACGCCCCGTCTCTTTATATTTTGACTTTCCAGTCATGTTTTAAAGTGCTCTTGAGCAATACGTCTTCAGGCTTCCTGGAGGTCTTTCAAAGCTTTTTCACTCGACTCTCAGTCATCTTCAGCTGGTCCAAAACACAGCTGCTCCACTTTTAACACTGGCTTCCTGTCCAGCTGAGGACTGAGATTTTATTGGCTGATTTTAGCTCACGCTATGGACTAGCTCCACCCTGTCTATCAGACCTTTGATGTCCCTGTATTCCCCCACGCTCAGCGACTCAGTGGTCCCAAAGTCCAGGCTCTGGAAGGACCTCCCCTCTCATATAAGTGCTGCTCCTACATTGGACAACTTTAAATCTCGTCTCAGAGCACGTTTCTTTATCTCTGCATGTTCAGAAGAGCTGCAGTGTTCACAGTTGTGGGTCTGTTCTTGTGTTTTCTTTCATTGTGTCTGCATTTTATCTGCTTGTTTTAATTTTGATCTTATTTTACTTTATTGTGTTCAGTTCTCTGGTCAACCTTTGTTGACTTTATAAATAAAAGTGGCTTGAGTCATGGAGTGATGAATCCAAGTTTGAAATTTCTGATTGAAATCATTGTCAGTCTGTACACAGGAGGTCAGGAGAGAGGTCCAACAGTGAGTGTCTTCAGCCATCTGTAAAACACGGTGGAGGCTCTGTCATGGTTTGGGCTGCATTTCAGCCAGTGCTGTTGGAGATCTTGTCCAAACGGACGGAATTATGAAGACAGAAAATTAGCATCAGGTTTTGATCCACCATGTAAAACCATCTGGAAAGAGTGTGATTGGCAGCAGCTTCATGTTTCAGCAGGACAATGATCCCAAACACACTGCCAATGCAGTAAAAGCCTACCTGGATAGAAAAACACACAATGGAACACTATCAGTCATGGACTGGCCTTCCCAGAGCCCAGACCTCAACATTATTGAAGCAGTGTGGGATCATGTTGACAGAGAACAGAACATCCAAAGAAGAGCTTTGGAACGTCCTTCAAGAAGCCTGGAGAACTATTCCTGAAGACGTCTTGATGTATGCTCAATCATCCAGGTAAGTAGAATTTCCAAAGTTGATTCTGTTCCTGAAGACGACTTAAAGACGGTAAGCTTGGCTCAGAGACTTCAGGCTGTGTTGGAGAAGAAAGGAGCTCAGAACAAATATTCACTTTAAGCTGTTAGAACTCTACAGACTGTGTTTTTGTCTGATGTGATGGATTTCCATTTATGTTTGCATGTTTCAATAAGTCATCTATTTCCCATTGTCCTGCAACATATAAAGGATCAAGACTTTTTTGCCACTTTCATTTTATCATGAATCTTGAAGGTTTTTTAATGCTAACATCTTTGTGCCTTTTGGTGATTTTTTTAAGGCATTTCACTTGTTGTTGCACACTTTGGACACAAGGTGGCAGCAGAGCTTGATTCCTTTTGATGCAACAATGCACATGTTCAGTTAAAATGGTAGGAATGGATACTTTAAAGCTGTATGACTTGCTTTATTTTGATTCCAGCTGCTGCTGCTGTGTGTTCTGAGTTGCTTAGCATGGGTTAGGGTCTCAGAGCTGTTAGTCAGTTCCTGCGTTCCACTTCCTGTCAGGCTGAATAAAATACCATTTAAACCAGAAATGCTGGTTCTCACCTCATGATATAGAACGTGAACACAGCCCTGTTAAAATCCCAGGTTTGTCTGAGGTAAACAATGAGAGCACCATAAATCACTGCCAAACTTTTCCCACCTTTAATGCGGCCTTTAACCTGTACAATTCAGAGACTAATCTGTAGGGGGGGCTTTCATTTCAGCGTTCAGTCTTTTTGTTCCACACCTGACATCCATTAAAAATGAATCTGATTAACCACAAAGTTCAGCTGCCCTCAGCATTACATATACCATGAAACATAGAGAAGACAGTTATCAACATATGGAACCACAGTGATGTTACTGAGAACTGGACGTCCCTCCAAAACTGATGAAAAGACCAGATGGAAACTGGTCAGGGAGGCTGAAGAGGCCTACAGCATCACTGAAGGAGCTACAGGAACTTCTCACTGTCCTGCTTGCGTTGTCTCTATGCTGTCCTTTCTCGCTTCTGTTTCCCCTCACACCAACCAGTCGAGGCAGATGGCTGCCCCTCCCTGAGCCTGGTTCTGTTGGAGGTCTCTTCCTGTTAAAAGAGAGTTCTTCCTTCCCACAGTCACCAAGTGCTGCTCATAGGGGACGGTCTGATTGTTGGGGTTTTCTCTCTGATACTGTAGGGTCTTTACCTTAGAGTGTGCAGCACGTTGAGGTGACTGTTGTTGTGAACTGGCGCTTTATAAATGAACTGAATTTAAGAGAACGTGACAAGAATCTCCTGTGTTCTCCATATGTCTGGACTATGGGGTAAGGTCGCAAGATGGAAGACTTTTCTCACAAAGAGAAACATCCAGGCTGGATACATTCACATCAGGTCTCCCAAAAACATGTTTGAACATGTGTTACGGTCTGACGGAACCAAGGCTGAACTTTTTAGCCACAATTTCAAAAAATGTTTGGCACAAAAATAACACTGCACATCACCTATCATGGTGCTGGGTTCTGGAAGGTTTTCAGTTTCTCAGGGTTTATGCTCTGGTTATCATATTCTTAGTTCAAGCCTCAGTTTTAACCCTTGTTTGTGTTAGTTATTTAGATGTTTTCAAATACCAGCCAGTTTTGGAACAAAACCTTCAGATGTCTGCTAGAAAGCTGAAGCTGAAGAGGAGTTTCACCTTTTAGCACCGCAGTGACACCAAGCAGACATCCAAACCAACCAAAGAATGACCCAGCCAGAGCCCAGACCTCAATCACCTGAACATGTGTGAAGCGAGGTTATTATTTCCCCCTAACAGATCAGTTTTTGTTGAACTGTACAGGTTAAAGGTCACATTGAAGGCCCTGGTGGTGCAGCAGTGGGTTGCTCAGATGGCCCACATGCTCTTCATTCAGACCCTTTTCTAGAGCTGCGTTGCTTTGTCAGTATTTAACCTGCGAACTGTAAGACCACATTAAGGCCTGGAGGTTCGGGGTGAAACGTACCCTCTTCTCGGGGTCTGTGGAGCTGGCTGTGGAGCTGACTGATGGAGAACGTAGGAAAAGATCTCTCCTCAGCTTCATCTGCTCTTCATCGTCATCCCTCCCTTCCTTCCTGTACTCCTCCTCCACCTCGCTCTTCTCCTCCGCTTCTACCTCCTCCTCCTCTCCCCTGACCTTCCCCTCTTCTTCAACACCTCTCCCCTCCTCCTTGCTCCCTCCATCTCCTCCTGCCTGGCTGGTGACATCAGAGGGGGCGAAGGCGGACCATTGGTCCTCGCCCGCGTCGCTGTCTGAGTACACAATGGCGAGCTCCGCTTGGAGGCAGTCACTGAGGTCGTCTCTGGTGGCGAGGTCGTTGCCCCAGGCCTCTGGAGGATCTGAGGTGTTGACCGGCAGCTCGGAGGGTGACGGACACGGCGGACTGTCGGAGGTGAAGAGGAGATCTAAAGGAACCTCGTCTTTCACCTCCCCCTCTGTTCCTCCCATCCAGCCCTCCTCTTCCTCGGTGTCTTCTCTTCCTCTGCTTTCTCCCTCCTCTCCCTCCGTCTTTTCCCTGGCTCCATCTTCTCCTTCTATTTGTCTTCTCTCCCAGTCGCCACTCTCTGTCTCTCCTTTCTCTCCATCTTCTCCCTCCATGTTCCCTCTGTCTTCATCCTCTACCTCTGTTTCTGCTCTCCTTTCAACTTCTCCCTCTGTTTCCCCCCTCCCTTCTTCCTCTCCCTCTATTTCCCCCCTCCCTTCTTTCTCTCCCTCCTCTCCTCCTTGGCCTCCGCTGCCTCCCTCCCTTCCCTTCTCCTCTCCCAGCTCAAAGACGAGATAGTCGCACTCATCTCCTTTTTCATTTTCTCCTACAGCCTCCTCCGCCCCATGGACCCCTGGGTAATGGAGTTCCTCCTGTTCCTGGCCGTGGCAGCCGAACAGGGTGTCTCTTTCGAGGTCCGTCAGCGGTGCTGAGGGGCTGACCTCCATGCTAACTGTGTGGGCGGGCTGAGCAGGAGAGGGGGAGTCGCTGGCGGGATGATTGCTGTTTCCGTGGTTAGCGTCTGTTAGCTCGGGCGTCGTCCTCCTCAGCCCAGCTGTAGCTCTCTGTGGAGACACACAGGATTCATTCTGAGGTTATAACACCAAGCAAGCAAAAACACAAAATTTGGAAATACAAAAAATATTAAGCCATTAATTTAAACAGCATACAGAACTGTGCAGAAGTCTTAGCCACCCCTCATTTCTCTCTGTAATACTTCTCCTGCTTTCTGCAGCTCTTTCAAGTGTTTCTTTGGACATTGGCTGCTTTCTCACTCAGTTTCAGTCCAATCCTCAGGCCTACGAATCACTGAACCATTAACAGGATGAACCAATGTTGTGTTGACACAAAACCATCCAAAACAAATCCAGTTTTTAATTGGTTCAGTAAGCATCACTCAAAAGGCTGTTAACATTATTAACTTCATGATGTAGATGAGGTCAGGCAGGAGGCTCCGTGGGCTGTGATGTTTGCAGACGACACTGTGATGTGCAGTGAGAGTAGGGAGGAGGTGGAAGAGAGGTGGAGGTATGCACTGGAGAGAAGAGGAATGAAAGTCAGTAGAAACAAGACAGAGTACATGTGTGTGAATGAGAGGGAGGCAGGTGGAACAGTGAAGATGCAAGGAGTAGAGGTGGTGAAGGTAAATGAGTTTAACCATCCAAAGCAACGGACAGAGCACAAGAGAGGTGAAGAAGAGAGTGCAGGCAGGGTGGAGTGGGTGGAGACGAGTGTCAGGGGTGCTTTGTGACAGAAGGATAAAAGGGAAGGTTTACAAGACGGAAGTGAGACCTGCTATGATGTATGGTTTGGAGACGGTGGCGCTGACAAAAAGACAGGAGGTGGAGCTGGAGGTGGCAGAACTGAAGATGTTGAGAGTGACCAGGATGGACAGGATTAGGAATGAGTACATCAGAGGGACAGTTCAGGTTGAGCAGTTTGGAGACAAAGTCAGAGAGGCAAGACTGAGATGGTTTGGACATGT